>CALYLW010000230.1:0-51155 GCA_944989445.1 Ampullaceana balthica | reverse complement strand
TGTCGTGGTCTAATTAAGATATGAATTTTAATTGATTTTTATATTTATTTTGGCAGCATTTCATTCATTTGTACACAATGTATTTTACAACAAAAAAATATAATTTAGGCAAAATATTGTATTTATAAATCAGAAATGA
This sequence comes from Ampullaceana balthica, assembly GCA_944989445.1. NCBI lineage: Eukaryota > Metazoa > Mollusca > Gastropoda > Lymnaeidae > Ampullaceana > Ampullaceana balthica. The sequence goes on along the minus strand of CALYLW010000230.1, from coordinate 51,016 downwards.
TATTACAGGTAGATTCCATTAATAAACACTAACTGGTGATCTTCAGTTTTGCTGTACGTTGCACTTATTAGGACTTGCTCACAAGACTTCAGACTAATCTGGGTCACTTCCCTTGGTGATTGTGTTTCGTCTTTAATCACGCGTTTTCCTTACTTCCCCTGCACGTTGCATCTTTTTTTCTTTTTTCTTTTTTTTTCATTTTTTTTTATAATACTTTTTTTTAGTTGAGACTGTATTATTTTAATTTTGTTGTAGTCATTACGTGTCCAATTATTTCCAACTGAAGTGGGAAAAAAATAATTTTAACACATCACAATAATCAGATTGAACGCATTGTTAACCTTATCGTTTCTGATGTTTAACCTACAGCCGTGTAAAAAAAGCTTCTATTTCTATTTTTGTTTTTGTTTTAGTTTTAGAAGCAGTTATTTATTGATTTTACGCTAATCTTTGACAGACGCTCCTTCTATACAGAAGATTATTGGGTTCTTGAGATTCAAAGTTATTCCATGGTCATGGCGTAAAAAGAAAATATTAAATAATTGAGGGGGGGGTGGGGTGTTTTTTTTTAAATTTCTTTCTAAGATGGAAGTCTTGGAGGTTGAGGTGGTTAGATTTCACTGACTTATAAAGTAAAGGGGGTCAGGTGTCGTTTTGGTACAGAATATCGTGTATTTTATGTTTCTGTTTTGTTTACTTTATGGGATTCGTAAGTACTGTCCTTTGAGAGTCTACTGGGAGATCGCGGGGAAAATGTTGTTACACTTCCGGCTCAACTGACCCTAAAACGAGATTACAATTGTCGTGGCTACTACCTCCTCGCTTTTATTGGCCATAACTAGGTGACTGACCTTGACCTCGCTAGGTGACTGACCTGGACCTCGCTAGGTGACTGACCTGGACCTCGCTAGGTGACTGACCTGGACCTCACTAGGTGACTGACCTGGACCTCGCTAGGCGACTGACCTGGACCTCGCTAGGTGACTGACCTGGACCTCGCTAGGTGACTGACCTGGACCGCGGTCAAACCATAGCACATTTAATCATCACCTAATTAATAATAATAATTTAATAATTTGATAATTCATATAGCGCACATAAAGTGTACCAGTTGTACAAAAAGTATCCCGTTGAGAGTCGGATTACTCCTAAGCGACCGTTTCGTCCCCTCATTCACTAGCAACGCCATTGAGCGGTGCCGGTTTAGGGCCTGGAGCGCCAGTACGGATTAGCAAAAGGAACCGCGAAGAACGCAGCGGACGCCAGCTCCGAGGAAACCTTCCGGTGGGGGTCACACCCTAGATAGGTCATTGATGATCCCCCGCTTAGCGGCGGTCCTAACCATTGAGACTCGTGTGCTTTGCCGGGGTGACGCCATAGTAGTAGCGGGTCGATGTGGGGAATTCCACCCCTTCTTGTGAGGTCGATTTAGTGGGAGTCATTTTCGACTTTCTTTCCTTGATGCCCAGGGGGCCGCTTCAGAAGCGACCGCTCCGTGGGGGAGGGAGGGGGTCCTGAGCTGTTAAGTTCCCTTGAGGGCCAGATAGCTGAAATGGTCTTAAGGGAAGACTCATGAAAAGCACTGGGCTCGGGGACTACTGATTTTCTTCCCCATGTAGGTTATAGCTCACTACCCCAGCAAGCAACTAGGCTCACAGCGCTTTACATAAAAGAAGTAAAACACATAATTACCATTTCATTCAATTTAAAACATTCATATCCTAAATACAACATATAATGACATTATCCAAAGTTGTCCCCCATTAAAATGATTTGTGCGACACTGTCACCGACTCTGTCAGCGCTGGGTTTCCGTTCGTTTCGTTCATTCAGACGTCATGTTTCTTGTACCTATTTTTAGATCGTAAAACGTGACTTCAGTGGTCCGACAATAACTGCAAATACTTGGGTAGCCATATGTGGAGACAAAGTATTTTTAAAACATCGTCTATGGCTTCTGTTAAATTGAATGGACATGAAAATAATATCTAGGTTATTAAATGAACTTTTATAACTTAAGTAAATTTTATTGGTAAAAATGTATATTTGTTTTAAATAAATGGATGGGAGAAAAAATTTGAGTAAAAAACCCATCATAGCTGTGGCCTGTACCTGACACTATGTTAGGGAAACAAAGGTGCCTGAGAATAGCATGACCCATCATAGCTTTGGCCTATGAACGCTGCGTCACATGCCAATACGTTATTATCAGAACGTAGACAGAAATAATCTTCTGAATAGAAAGAGCGTCTAGATAGATAAGACAAGACAAGGGAGCGATGGCAATGGGGTAAAGGATCTGGGCTAAACATTTTGTATTTAGGTGGGACACAGTGTGAGATAACTAGAATTAAAGGGTTAGGGCTAAACATTTTGTATTTAGGTGGGGACACAGTGTGAGATAACTAGAATTAAAGGATTGGGACTAAACATTTTGTGGTTAGGGGGACACAGGGTGAGATAACTAGAATTAAAGGATTGGGACTAAACATTTTGTATTTAGGTGGGACACAGTGTGAGATAACTAGAATTAAAGGATTAGGACTAAAAATTTTGTGGTTATGGTGACACAGGGTGAGATAACTAGAATTAAAGGATTAGGACTAAACATTTTGTATTTAGGTGGGACACAGTGTGAGATAACTAGAATTAAAGGATTAGGACTAAACATTTTGTGGTTAAGGGGACACATGGTGAGATAACTAGAGTTGGTGCAGAAATAGAAGAGTTAAGAGAGACGCTGGATTGGACATCATTGCTAGAGGGCAGAAGTCTGGGTTAAAGTTGTTTTTGTAAAAATACATTTTCTCGATTGAACGATGTTCTAGTTGCACTTGGGCCTGGTGGCCTAATGTTCTCCTGGACTAATGTTCTACCGGACTAATGTCTCCTGGACTAATGTGCTACCGGACTAATGTTCTCCTGGACTAATGTTCTCCTGGACTAATGTTCTACTGGACTAATGCTCTCCTGGACTAATGTTCTACTGGACTAATTTTCTACCGGACAAATTTTCTACTGCACTAATATACGTACTGTGCTCTTATTGCATCATTTCTACGGATAGCTCTATGATCTTATGACACTAAGTTGTTGTGGTAACACTATGCTCTTTATTAAGTTCAAATTACACTTTTAAAGATATCAATTTCATATCCCCCATTTTTTCAGACAAATTGATGCCTTTTGCAATAAACAACTAAAAAAGTAATCTTTTTGGGAAGATTAATTAATATTTTTAAAAGAACGTAAATTTTAAAAGCTCATATTGCATCACTATTTTTTTTTACTTGTCTTCACTTAATTAAATATTTGAGCAAGGACGATGTTTTTATTTAGATATGCAGTTTTCTAACATGGGTGGTTGTTTGTAAGACTTGGAGAAAGTTTTTAAAAAACGACACACATTTAGAGTAATGCTAACCATCGTAGCTATTGCGTGCGGAAAGGAAATAGCTAAGCGCGTCAAAGCGAGACAAATCATGGTTTCTTTTTCCCACCGGAAGTACGCCCACGTAAAACAAATCAGCGTAGTCATAGAAACGAAGACCTCAGATAAATCACATTCCTTTGTCCGCTTTGTCTTTAATGTCACTGAGGATACTTGTAGCGTAAGTGGGTTAAGTGGCTATGACTTAGTATGGCTTTCCAGATCCCTTTGGCTGCGAAGCTCTTCTCCCGATGTTATTTTTGAACGTTTGAAATTTAGGTTTCGGGAAAGGAAAAAAAAAGAATCCACTCCGGTCATTGCAAGCCTTGAGCGAACTTTTGTTAGTGTCTAAATCCAGGAATGTTGAATGTTTGCATTAACTGACGATAGTTGAGTGTGTTACAGTTGCATTTGTTACAAGAGTAACACCATTAGTTAAATCATTAAACCTTGAAACAACAGAGGATATAAGAAAAGAAAAACAAAGTGTATTAATATACAAGTCAACTAATCCTAACTTGGAAATACAACACAAAGATAAGCTAATACAACACAAAGATAAGCTAATACAACACAAAGATAAGCTAATACAACACAAAGATAAGCTAATACAACACAAAGATAAGCTAATACAACACAAAGATAAGCTAATACATTCCTCAGACATGGATTTTTTTAAAAAAAACGTTTCTTATTCCATAAGCAAGAACAAACACAAACAAATTCTCGTTCTTCCCGTCCGGAATTCGGACGTGGCATACATAGGTTGCTTGAAGAAACCAGAAAAACCAACACTTTATCAACATTGAAAACTCTAATGGAAATGCAAGACTACACACAAACCATAAATAAGTGGAGGACGCAATAATCTTTGTATAGAAGAATGGTATGAAATAGATAATACAAGATAAGATAATGGCGGTCTCAAATGGTGGCTTGTGATTTATGCGTCTTAAATTTTGATTTGCAAGCAAGTGTCATAAATCTCTAATTTTGTTTGTATTAAGAAGTCTGTTTTGAGTTGACCGTCATTGGAGAGTTGCCTTTGTGTGTGAGTCTTAGACGACATTCTGCTATTTTCTGTATTGGGTGCAGAGCAATGAATAAAATGACAGGCTTATCAGTAGCTTAAAATGTGTATTCAAAATGTATATTTTATGTTAGTCTCAAGCAGTGCCCTTTAAGTGTTTTGGGCAGAAATTAAAAACAAGTTCTTGTTGTTTTTTTAACTTTGACCAAAGAAACAACACATTTTTGGATTCCAACCGGTAAATTAAAAATAACACGAAGACGCGATAGACTTATTTGCTGGACATGTTAGTTGCACTCGGCGTGTCTTCGATGGAGATGAATGTTTGTAGTTGTTGTTCAGGCTGACAACGCTGATGGTGAATATTTTCGAAGTTAGTCTTAGTTATACTGAAGTTAGTCATATCCTTTGACATTGCCGCTAATACTTGAATTGCATAAAGCTATTCATATTATTTTATACACACGCTGATATTTGAATTGTATAAAGTTAGTCATACTCTTTGATATAGTCGCTAATACTCAGCTGTGTCATAGCTAGGGACACGGTGGTCGAGTGGCAGCGCACTGGACTGTCGTACCGATGGTCACGGGTTCGAATCCGTGTGAAGGCAAGGGTTTGTTCCCGGGGCCTAGGGCGTCCCTGAGTCACCCCGCTCCGAATGGGTACCTTGTAGTGTTAGGCGGCTGGGTAATGCGTGGAACCCACAAAGCCGTGGCCTGTGAATGCTGCATCACTTGCCAACAGATCATCTGTCATGGTCTGTGGACGCAACTATCTTCTGCATAGAAGGAGCGTCTGTATAGATAAGATAAGATAGTCATTTTCTTACCTGATCTCATCTATACAGACGCTCCGCTCCTTCTATGCAGAGGATAATTGCGTCCACAGACCATGACAGATGATCTGTTGGCAAGTGATGCAGCGTTCACAGGCCACGGCTTTGTGGGTTCCATGCATTGCCCAGCCGCCTAACTAGTGTTAGGTACCCATTCGGAGCTGGGTGACTCTCGATCTGTACGCTAATTGAATCTCAGTTGTTTCAAATCTCATGATACATAATGTGTAACTCTAACTTATTATTGGACTCTTCTTTGTGGAGTTACTGTTGAGTCAATACTCAATTTATTTACTGACGCTCCTCATGCCTTTAAACCCACCAAAAACAAGTCTCTACCATAAATTTCCATTCACCCCGACGTGGCTCTTGATTTCACTGAGATTGCTCTATTTCCAACTCCAGCCTAAAATGAGAACTCAAGCAATGAAGTCCGCTGTTATTTATAGCAAAACTTGGTCGTTAATAGTTTTCCTGATTTTATTTCCTTCATGAACATATTTTATCATTTCATTATATTAATATTATGATCTCACATAATGCAGCCATGTAGACAAAAGAATTGCTTTATTTTTTATTTTCTTGTCTTGATTTTTGTTCTTGCTATAGAAGTCTAAAAACAAAACCGTCATTCAATAACTATTCATTCGACAATAGCAAATATTTCCGATTATATCTTTTTGAAGAGTTAAATGAAAATGTTCAAAAGCAGTATCTCACAGTGACGAACACAAGCGCAAATCTGAACTGTATGTTCTTATTCTGTTCAAATGTAGATGACATACGAGGATGCTGAAGTTTATGCCAGGACAGTAGCCCTGGAGTACCAGAGACTGCAACTGGAGGATTTTGAGGAGAAGTTTGTGGCAGAGAAAAGGATGTACCCAAGGGTAGGTGGCATGCGGGGTTGTGCGTTGAGACCATTGGTAGGTGATATAGGGGGTGTGTAAGCTCACCATGAGTAGGTAATGTGGGGTGTATCAGTGAGGTGACGATGGGTAGGTCATATGCGTGCGTGTGTGGGGGTGCTAGTGAGGTGGCCATGGGTCGGTCATATGTTGGTGTTAGTGAGGTGACCATGGAGTGGTCAGATGTGGTGGGATTTGAGTTAATAATTGCTGGGTTTAAAACATGAGACGATGTATTTCAATGGTCAGTGCGTTTAATTGATAGGAGTGCGGGATAGATTCAGTGTTATACAAACTTAGCGGCGGTCCTAACCATTGAGACTCGTTTGCTTTGCCGGGGTGGCGCCAAAGTGGTAGCGGGTCGTAGTATGGAAATTTCACCCCTCCTTGTTGGGTCAATTTAGTGGGAGGCATTTTCGACTTTCTGTCTTGGATGCCCAGGTGGCCGCTTCAGAAGCGACCGCTTCCGGTGGGGGTTCTCAGCTGTTACGTCCCTTTGGGGGCCAGATAGCTGAGGGGGTCTTCCGGGAAGTCAAATAAAGAGCAATAGGCTCGGGGCTACTGATTTTCTTCCACATCCAAGTTCATTATACAAACTCCTTTCCAAAATACTTTTTTAAGCACCAAGCTGAAACTAAACAAACAAACCATAACAAGGGCTTTAATTTCTGTCATCTCCTCCTACCAATCAGTACCCCATCCCTTCTGACGTCTACGGACAGGCTCCAGTTGACCTTGACAATGGCCCAAGCTACGCAGCCGAGGAACGTTACCCAGCCGCTGACCTGTACGGCTACCCAAGACGTAAGTGCTGGACGAGCTGTGTGTGTGTGTTTGTGTGTGTGTGTGTCTGCCAGGTTTATAGCCAATGTTCCCTTTAAGATGCGCAGCTGCGCAGATATCAGACTGACGACCTGCAGCACTTTGCGATTACCGCGCACTAATAGTGTAAAATAGTGCACCAAAAAAAAGATGCCGTGCAAATTTGCACACGAGGTTTTTTACTTTGCTTACAGACCAACGAACCTTAGAGGGAACAATGGTTATAGCCCTTTGACCAGCAGTGCAAATATTAAAATTCCCTATAAACGTATCAAAATCTGATCATGCTAAAAAGTAATGTTTATCAAAGTTCGGTCGTTAAGTTTTTAATTAACTTAAAATAAATGAAAGTTCAAAGCAAAGAGCAGCTGTGGGTGAAAAGTAAATGACCGAATCCAGAACTTGTATACCAGCCTATGTATGAGATCTTCCCTGTGTCTTACGTCATGTATATTTCCATTTCAGAATCTTTTGTCCCCGAGGACCAGTACATCCAGCAACAGCAGGAGTTATCTGGACTTGGCAGTGACGTCAACCTGTATGAGTTTCTGGCCGCTCTTTGGAATGAGGCCTATGGTAAAGGTGAGTCGCTGGGCTGAGATGATGTTACGCGTTGTTAGTAAGGATTATAACAGTGGGATAGAGAAGATGGAAATAGTAGTAGGATGTAGTAGTAGGATGTAGTAGTGGGATATAGTAGTAGGATATTGTAGTGGGATATAGTATTAAGATATACCAAAGTACCCGTTGAGGGTCGGGTTACTCCGAAGCAACCGTTTCGTCCCCCTGATGTTACTAGCAACGTCATTGAGCGGTGCCCGGTTTAGGGCCAGGAGCGCCAGTACGGAAAAGCAAAAGGTACCGCGAAGAACGCAGCCGACGCCAGCTCTGAGGAAACATTCCAGTGGGGGTTGCACCCTAGGTAGGTCTTTGATGATCCCCTGCTTTGCGGCGGTCCTAACCATTGAGATTAGTGTGCTTTGTCGGAGTGGCGCCAAAGCGGTAGCGGGTCGTATTAGGGAATTTCCACCCCTCCTTGTGAGGTCAAACTTAGTGGGAGGCATCGTCGACTTTCTGTCCTGGATGCCCAGGTGGCCGCTTCAGAAGCGACCGCTCCGGGGGTTTACCCAGCTGTTATGTCCCCTTGTAGGATCATTAGTAGGATATAGAAGCGGTTTAGTAGAGAGTTTTCCACTTGTATGATTGGCAAGCGGCACTTTTAAAAGATCCGAATTTGTCACGGAGGCTCAACCAGCTAATGGTTAAAAACATGCAATAACATTAAGTCATGGGGTAATATATTGCCAAAAATTAAAAGTTTTATTTCGAATAATTGTTCATGTCAACTACACACGTTAAAACAACACATTCAAAATAAATGTTGGTGCTGTAGATAAACCGGGCAAAGACATCATTACTGAACATGGACTAAATGCTGGTATCTTGTAAGAGATGGTATCATTGATGCACGCTGACTAGAAAAATTTCTTAGTGATGGTCTCCGATTTAAGACGATATCTTTACTGCACACGCACTAGAGTATGTTCGAAGTTCTGGTCTCTGTTAAAGGCTGAATTTATTATCAGTGTCTTCTTGCGTCTCTGTGTCCAGGTAACGAAGAAGCACAGGAGATCGTGAGGATGTTATACGATCGTGTCAGCCAAGACGACAACCCAGATGACATTGGACAAATTAGAGACATTTTAGGTAATTGGGATAACAGTGAATGAATGTATGGTTTAAAGACATTTTAGGTAAGGATGATAACCCTAAATAAATGTATGATATAAAGACATTAAGTGAGGGAGATGACCATGAAGGAATGTTTTATTTTATTTAAATTTTGAATAATATTAAATGTAGACTGAATATATAATTTAATTTTTGGGTAGTTATTTCAAGATTATTTGCTGTTTCTCCTCTGTAAAAGACTCACAACCGCAGTCTATTCCAGCGATTCTCAGACTTGATTTAGACGCATGCGTAAATGGCAAAGTTTAACTTGGATACGTAAAAATTATTAAATGATAAAAATGTATTGTTATTGATCTTCATTTTATGTAGACACTACACGACTTTTTTTAAAACGCACACTCATCTAAAAAAATTTATTTAAAGGGAAAAATAAATTGAGAAAACTCTATGTAAATAATTTTATATGTTCTAGTGTAATTTATGCAAGAAATAAACCGTTGTGATAAACATCATTTGAGATCTTGCGCCGTTATTTAACGTTAATTTTCGTAAATTTACGAGACTTAAGGAAGAAAAAAAATGTACCCGGTATATACGTACCAAAAAAAGTGATAATATTTTCAACTTTTCTTTATAGAAACTAAATTTTTTCCCCGTGTCTTTCAATAAATTTTATATTTGATTTTTTTTTCGTTTGTTTGTCTCTAGTGGAAACTGTTGCCGCGTCCCTCAACGACAAACCATACAACCTGCAACCCAGCGAAATCCAAGCCCTGGAGGCGGTCCAACGTTCGTCCAATCAGCAGTCAGCTCTGGAGAAGGTGGCCGAGCAGGTGGTCAAGGAAAACGCCAAGGAGAAGGTCAAAGAGGAGATCAAGGAGGAGATCAAAGAGAAGGTCAATGACGAGATCAAAGAGAAGGTCAAGGCGGAGGCAGCAGTGCTGAAGGCGGAGGAGAAAATCGTCCAGCAGGTCAAGGAGGAGATCAAAGAGGCCAAGGCGGAGAAGCAGGCTGAGCATAAAGCAGGTAGCGTCCCTTTTGCTTGTGAGGACAGGTGGCAGATTAGGCCGGGGAGGGAGGGGGGGTTGAAAATAGGATGGTGGGTTGTTTGACAGATGTGACCAGCAGGAGGGGTTACACGAGCTATGTCGTAACCTATGACATCCAACGTCTGGTGTCGGGTGGCAGGATGCTTCGCAAGGACATGTGCTGAACATTGACTGGACATTGACTGGACAGTGTTCAGTTTATATTTATCAGCAGGCAGAGCGCGTGATAGGAATGGCGTGGAAGGGTATTGGGTAAAATGTATTTTCTGAACGATTGGGGGTACAATTGGTAGACTGTGGGGAATATTTCTAAGGTTAGACAGTACCGCTACTTACATGTGATAGAGCAAAACAGTTCGCATTATTTTGGATGTGGGTTAGAGTTAGTGAATTTGTGGATGTTTATTTATAAATGTACACAATGGGATGTGTTTAAAATAGGTTGCTTAGGATGCGCAAAAAAAGTTAATTACTTACCAGGCTTTTTTTAATGTCATACGTGGATCAATATTTTGCCCACCCAATTCTGTCTATTAGCGTTTTTTTTTAATCACGTTTTTGTTAATTTCACCATATTTCATATATAAAATTGTAGTCTTTTATAGGTATGCTTGTTTTTTTTTATTTCACCACATTTCATAAAAAAAATTCAGTCTTATATTGGCCTGTCTTTTTTTTTCCATTATTTCAGCACAACAAAAACAATAAAGCACAGCTCAGCTTGTATGATGAATGAGCATCTGATTGAGTGGATGTAAGGAAGGACGGACATAAAAAGGGAGAACAAGATGAATACGTGGAATTGTCCAAAGTGTAAACAGACGCAGGAATTCCTGACCCACCGGAAATAGTTGATGAAAATTTGGAGAAGAAAAAAACAACAACTAAATTGTCAAAATTTCTTGAATAATCGTTCAACTTCAAGATTAGAAAATATTGTGTCAAAATGGAAACAAAACGTGTGCGATAACTAGTTATATTCATTTTGACAGCGATAAACAAAATGATAATAAAATAAAGCAACAATTTATGAGAAAGTCCTTGATAAGTTTCCTTGATATCAAAGACAAGCCATGACATAAATATGCGTCTGTTTACAAATCGTTTGAAGAATTTTAAAAATAATTTTGTATCTTTTTTTTTAAAGACAATTTGATAAAGTAAAAGAAAAAAATATTTTATAAAGTACTAGAGCTTGCATTCCAAGAAAAAAATTGGCCGATGAAAGGGAATTCCCAGTTATTATTTGCTATAAATTTAAAAATCAAATATCCCGATGACACTTTTCCGAGTTTTCGAAGAAGAAAAAAAATTAACAAACCCTTTGTTACTTCTCTCAACCCTCCAGGGCACACATTAGAACAACCATGAGCTCTTTTCGATGTTTCCTAATGTCTGTGACCTGGCTAAGTCAACTGTTACCATGACAACGTCATAGCATTAAAATAAACGTCTCTACCGCATGCTAACGTCCCCTTAAAGTTAACATCAAACTAATTTATTTAAAAAGAAGAAATTATGGAGAGAAAAAAATGGCATCTAAGTTTGCGACATTTTGGTATCGTACGACTCATAAAATATTGTTTCTGGAATTTCATTTTTGTTATAAAAACAAGCATGTATTACACTCTATCGACAAGGACAACTTAATTGGCTTCGGGGTGTGGTAGGGGACATTGTGACGGATCTCCCAAGCTGCTTACAGAGCGTACAACAGAAAATATTTATTTACTTAAATAATTGAAGGGCCGAACTTTTCCTGTCTGTATACAACCACATAACTCCTCTTGGTTTCACACGTTTCTGAATTTGTTGACTTCTTTCCCCTGAAATTTCACACAGAGGAGATATAGTTTTTGTTGTTGTTTTTTTAAATAAAAAATAACATTTCGACGATCGAATTTCTTTGGAAATACAAAAAAATGTTCACTATAGGTATAAAAACAGGTGTTGTTTTTAAAAAATGGACTTTATGTACAAATGAAGTTTTCAATAATCATTTTTTAAATGAATTTGTATTTCTTTTGCTTCATCATAAGCTTGTGGTGACGTCATTCGTCTACTGTGGTAAGGACCAGCTAATGTGATTTTTTAATATTTTTTTATATTTTCATTTTTCAAATTTTATATTTAAAAGGGGTTTTTATAATCAAATTAATGAGTTTAAAAAATGATGTAAATTTATAAATTGACATTAAATCTTTCAAGAACATGCGTTTAAAGACATTTTTTGATGCCTCCGTTAAGGATGATTAATTAAAAGTGTGTCGTACAAATTACATAACCAGATGAGTAGCGTAAAAAAAATCCCTCTTTATACCACAAGAACTTTTTTTTTAAAGCCCCATAACTGATGGTCGTAGGGGGTCCTAATGTTTCCAATAGAACATACTAGGGGCTTGGTAGACCCTGGTGGGCGCGCCCCGTCTCCCTTCCAGGTCAGCGGAGGACTTTCTTAGCGTTAGTCATTCATCATTTTTATTGACCTTTAACATAAGCAAAAATATTTTTTTTAAGTTTGAAATCCATTTTTAGAAATTTAAAAAGAAATCTATGACAAAATTTGTTACTATTATATTCTTATTTTATAAAGGTTCTGTAACATTAAAATTTTGCTCTAAATCCTTAAACGTATCGCTTTATCTTTTTTAAAACTATGATATAGGGATTCAATTTATTGTAAGAATTGTTTGTTGATTTTTTTCAATTAAAGTTTTTTAATGAACTATAACCCTAGAACAAGCGTCTATCAATTACTGGGATTATTTAAGCCTCTTGATAGAATACATATTTATTTTTTTATAAAGATAAACCCTTTCAAAATTCCTTATTTAAAACTGGATTATTTCCCTTATTTTTGTTTCCGCTATTGTTATTTTTCTGAAATTGTGATTATATTTTTTCCCACCATTTTGAACATATGTGTCACATCTCTGTTGCTCTTGTTAAACAAAAATATATAAATATACACATATACATATGAATCTTAATTTTCCATTGGGCGGGGATAAGTAAAATTATTTTAAAAAACTGCAAATGTTTGGCAACTAAAATTAAACATTCTAAAATAAAACGGTTTTAATCATTTCGTGTTCTTACTCATTTAAAATCATATTTGTTCCGCCGCTTCTTTTGTTTTTTTATTTTTATTCAATGTCATCGTGCTTACAACGTCATGAAGATCAGTTGTCACATTTGTGACAAAACTCTGTTGTTGTGCTCGTGTCCCCGTCTGTTTCTATGACTTCAAATTCATTGCCAGTTACAATTTCACGCGAACAGCTAAGTTCTGTACCACTGCCAAGCTCAAAATGGCGTCGAATTTATCGGCTTCTCAACGCAGAGATAACATCAAACTAATGCTAAAACTGAGAGAGGCGCACAGGGCTTTTAGTGGTGGGCTTACCCGGTCATTTCAAGAATAAATTTACATGACACGTGTTATTGTTTTAAAAAAAACAACAACTTGGAACGTTTCAAATGTAGGATATTTAAAGAAGAAGATAAGACAGTGTGTGTGTGTGTTGGTGGAGGACGTCAAGTGGCAACTCAGTTGCAGATCTGTATCAACTGTAACAATTATTCCACTTATTGAATTTGACTACATGTATTTGCTGTTGCAAATTCCAACTAATCATATGAAAATTACATTTGCCAGCAAAGCTTTACTTACCAGAATGGCGTATTTCAGCGATTAACACATTACTATTGATTAAAATAACTTTAAAAAATCAGAATAAAACTCTGAAACAATCTAAATTTAGTTTAACAATTAATTGATTAAGCGTAATAATCAAAAGAATCCAATTTTGATAATCATTAAAATGAATGTTTAGTCTATCACACCAATGTAACACGCAAAAGAATTTTGATTGGCAAAATCATCAATAAATCACCCGAAGAATTTTATTCTTTGGGAAATGTTATTGTTTGAAATCGTCGCTACCTTTTTGTGATTAATGGCTTACTTTGACTGGTGATTTTTTGTGAAATAGTTTTTACAATTTTGTAATTTCTATTATAATTATTACTAAATATTACTCCTTTTTGTGGTTATGTAAATGTATATTACAAATGTAAACAACAAAATAATTCAATTCCTTATTTGTTTCGTTGAAAACAATTCAATATATTTTTAAAAAATTGAAAATAAAAACTTTTTTTTTCCTCATTGAAAAAAAGATTTACCCCCATGTGTTATTTGGCCAGGTAAATATTAAATTTGTTGTATATTTTGCTCAATTACGGTGTATCTTTCCTTTTATTCTATGTTTTTTTTTAAAAACTATTATTTAGTTCTTCAGTGTGAATTAAAAGTCCCCTTAAATATCTAGCTCAACTTTTCATATTTTTTTTAAAAGAAAACGTTTAAAATTGAATTAAGAAAAAGTAGATGCATAGATTAGTAATTAATAATAATTTATATATTTAAAAAATAAACAAAGTATCACAGACAATATAAGAAAAACGCACCGCTACCTCGAGGCAACTCAACTCTATAGGAATGCGAAGCGGCACCTTGGAAACGCTGTTATTTCGGCTCCGAGAGTCCTGATACGCAAGGCAAAATTTAAAAAAAATCCTGTCTGTGGTAGTTTAGCTTCCCATTCCCTAACCGAACGAATACCGATTTGTGACCCTTCCCACTTCGGGATTTGTCGAGGGTTATAACACACAAATTTCTGAAAATACTCAATTGAGGTGAAGAGATTTTCCTGGGGGGGGGGTAAATTTTTATGCCATATTTTTGTGAGGTCGAAACACAGGCGGCTTTTTAAAAACAAATATATATGTATAGTACCAATATTATATATATAGTACAAATATTATATATATAGTACAAATATTATATATATAGTACAAATATTATATATATAGTACAAATATTCACTACTTTTTATTATGGCCAGTGGTCGAAAACATTTTGACAAAAACATATTGCATTTTGTTAGTTGCTTTTTTGGTGAGATGGCAATAACTTTACCGACTGGCCGCCAAGTCCAGGCGCCAAGCCAGGCAAGATCGTGCACGTAACCATCCTGATGACATCACGACCATCTCTGGTCCGGCCTGTGGACGCACCTTTCGGGCGAGGATAGGTCTCATAAGTACACATCAAGCTGCCATTCTCATATGATGAGAATGGTCCTCGTCAGCCACTACGAACTAACAACAGCAGGGACAGAAACAACGTCAACCTTTTCTTCCTGGACAAAAAAAAGAGTTCAACACAATAGTTTGCACGTTGAGGCAATAAGTTTAAACCCCAAAACAAATATGTGAAAGAATAATTTCACCAGTGGCGTAGTTAGGGGAGGAGGGGGTCCAAACTCTAAAGGCCTCTTGAAAAGGGGGGGGGGCAAAAGGAGTGTCCGAATTGTTTTTACATTAAATATTACTCCACCGCCATGTTTGGGGGGCCGCCCAATGAGGTCAAGCCCCCGGGGCCCCAAAATCACTACAAATACCTGGCTACGCCACTGAATTTCACTCATATTTATGTTAAAAATCGTTAAAACCAGATAGATATATCGATATGGTATTTAACATTTATGTGTTGCGCATAAAATAATTACTTTTATTCGGACAACGATTTCAACTTTTCGGCATAGATGCAGCTATAGATGCAATGGTTGTCATTTTGACATGTAACACATGCTAGAACCCCATTCACTTATTAGTGGGTTTAATCCTGAAATCCCACCTATATATAGTGACAGTCCTTGGATAGTAGACTCGTTTCCTGAGCGGGTGGCGCCGAGGTTGTATCGAGTCGAGTTAAGGAATCTCTACCCCTCCTTTGTGAAGTCAGCTTTCGTGGCAGGCACTCTGGACCATGTTCCTCTAGTGTAATTTTTATTAAAGAAATTTCAAATTTTCAACTTTCTACAAATTTTCAAAATTTATAAATTTTAAATTTGTGTAACTTATAAAAGTTAATTTCCCGTTATATCAATCTTAAACTTGAATCTGTAACAATAAACAAAACCAAGAGCTAACAACGCTATCGTTCCAATGGCACCAAAGAGCACGACAGCTGAACAAACAATTGCGTCTTTAAATAATAAATAAAAATAATTTTTTTAACATATTGTAATAATTGTTTTTTTTTAACAAACTTCATGTTATAACTTTCATTATTATACTCTCTTACCTCAATGGCTGTTTATATCGGTAAGATGATTGTACTTACATATGCACTTAATGCCTAATTATATTAGTAAGAAATATTTAGTTCTTCGATGGATCTTCTTAATTTATTGGTGATAAGGATGTGTTACCTTTTTAAAGGTGGGACGCGGTGGTCGAGTGGCAGCGCACTGGACTGTCGTACCGATGGTCACGGGTTCGAATCCGTGTGAAGGCAAGGGTTTGTTCCCGGGGCCTAGGGCGTCCCTGAGTCACCCCGCTCCGAATGGGTACCTAACACTACATGTAGTTAGGCGGCTGGGTAATGCGTGGAACCCACAAAGCCGTGGCCTGTGAATGCTGTATCACTTGCCAACAGATCATCTGTCATGGTCTGTGGACGCAACTATCTTCTGCATAGAAGGAGTGTCTGTATAGATAAGAAGTAGATAAGAAGGTTTCTTGTATTAATAAAAATTACTTCGCACTTCAAATGGATTTTTTTTAATTGATAAGAAGGATATATTCCTTCAATGGCTGATAATTATATGAGTAAGAATTATACATTACTTTATCGGCTGATTAATACAACTTAATACAACCCTCAGATAGACATAAGGATAAAAACACCTTTCTTATTCCGTATGCAAGAACAAACACATACAAGTTTTCCTTCTTCCCGTCCGGAATTCGGGCGTGGAATGGGTTGCCTGAAGAATCCAGGAAAACCAACACTTTATCAGCATTTAAATCTCTAATAAAAATGCAGGACTAAACACAAACCATAGATAAGCGTAGGACGCAATAATCTTCTGTATAGAAGGAGAGTCTGTAAACAGATAAGATAAGATAAGATTATATTAGTATTAGAAAGAAATATGAATTACTTAAATGGCTGAATAATGAATAAGAATCATATAGTACTTAAATGGCTGAATAATGAATAAGAATTATATAGTACTTAAATGGCTGAATAATGAATAAGAATCATATAGTACTTAAATGGCTGAATAATGAATAAGAATCATATAGTACTTAAATGGCTGAATAATGAATAAGAATCATATAGTACTTAAATGGCTGAATAATGAATAAGAATCATATAGTACTTAAATGGCTGAATAATGAATAAGAATCATATAGTACTTAAATGGCGTATTATATAATTACGAATTATAAAGTACTTTTAATGACTGATTATATTAGTGAGAATTATATAGTACTTTAATGAATGATTGTTTAAGTAAGAATTTATAGTACTTAAAGCCCGATTATATTATTTAGAATTGTTCGTTCGTCCGTCGATACGACGAGGACCACTCTAGTCATCCGAGGGTTTTCTGTGCGTGTGCAGATGGCTGATTAGGCCGATCCTTGCACGAAAGGTTCGGGAACAAAATGGACAGGGGGCGAGTGCGACATCTCCTGGAGGGTTGACAGCATGGGCCTTTCGGGCTTGCCTCTTCTTTTCTGCGGCGGTAATCCGGTTTGCCTCGCATGACCTGGCACCTTCGTGGATGGAAGAGCGCCAGGTGGATCGGTCCATTGCAGCTCGTTCCCACGTGTCTGGATTTATGGCAAACGCTTTCATTGAGGCTTTCAGTGTGTCTTTGAAGCGTTTCTTTTGCCCACCGTGGGACCGCTAGCCATACTGGAGCTCACCATAGAAGATTCTCTTTGGCAGTCTCTCGTCTGGCATTCGGACAACGTGCCCTGCCCAGCGAAGCTGGGACTGCATCAGGAGGGTGAAGATGCTGGGGAGACCTGCCTTGGTCAGTACCACTGTGTCTGGAATTTTGTTCTGCCACTTTATGCCGAGAATCTTCCTGAGGCTTGTTATATGAAAGTGGTTCAGCTTTCTTGCATGGCGCTGATAAACAGTCCAAGTTTCACAAGCATAAAGCAGTGTGGGGAGCACCACTGCCCTGTACACTTTCAGCTTGGTCTGGATGGTAATGCCTCTTCTGTTCCAGACATTAGGGTACAACCTGCCAAAAGTGGAGCTGGCTCTGGCAATTCTGACGTTCACTTCGTCATCGATGGTGACATTTTGAGACAGTGTGCTGCCTAGGTATGTGAACCGGTGCACTGTATTGAGTCTCTGGCCGTTGACAGTGATGTTGGGCTCTACATAAGGCCTTCCAGGCGCAGGCTGATGGAGGACCTCAGTCTTCTTGGTGTTGATTGACAGACCAAAGTTTGTGCAGGCACTGGAGAACAGGTCTACACTGCGTTGCATGTCGGCTTCTGAGACAGCGTTGAGGGCACAGTCATCAGCGAACAGCAGGTCTCTGATGATGTCTGTCATAACCTTGGTTTTTGCCTGGAGCCTCCGAAGGTTGAACAGCTTGCCATCTGTGCGGTATTTCAGGTTGACACCAACATCCTCGTCTCTGAAGGCCTCTGTCAGCATGGCGAAAAACATGAGGCTAAACAGTGTTGGTGCCAGGACGCAGCCCTGCTTGACTCCGTTTGTGACTGGGAAAGGATCAGAAAACTCCCCGCTGTCCTGGACTCTGGCCTGCATGCCTTCATGGAATTGTTGCACCAAGACGATGAATTTCCTTGGGCAACCGTACTTGGCCATGATCTTCCACAGACCCTCTCTACCAACAGTGTCAAAGGCCTTGGTCAGGTCGACATAGGTGGAATTTAGAATTATACAGTACTTCAATGTCAGCTACTATTTAAAGTTAAATCAAGTTTTCAAGATATTAAAGTCAAAATTTCGTTATTAAATATTATATTAAACGTAAGCGCGTATCTACTTTTTTAACATCAAAATGCTTATCATATAATACAAATATTTTAATATAGATTTTGTTAACTTTTTTTTTAATCATTCGCTCAATTTTGATAAAAACTTGTTATATATTATTATTGCTTCTGAGGCTACATCATTGACTTCTTCAGTCAGTATTATCATTTAAAATTATTTGCGTCTTTGTTGATTCCAACGGCGAAAATGTTAACCTATTCATGATTATTTAACCACATAAAATGTGTTTCCCCCAAAAATATAGACGTGAAATATAAATTCAAATAAATTTAAAATATTTGGGTTTTTTTTTAAATTTACACAGATTTAAGATAATTTATTAAAAAATAATTTAAATTACGTGATTATAGCCTCTTTCCGACTCATTCTAATGCATTTCGCAACAGGCGCAAACTCAGAGGAGGCGCTGCAAAAACTAGGCGTCGCCTGTTACTACTGTGCGACAATCTTATGTGGATTGTCTGTACATAGCTCACTATCAGGTAACGAATGATACAGCAGAGAAATGTCCATCAATGTTCTGAGATCCATCGAATCCATTGCGATTAATCATGGGCACCATGAACGCTTTGAGATACACTGTGCGAGTGTGTGTGTGTGTGTGTGTGTAAATCTTATAATCAGGAATGAATTTTTAAATTTTTTGATTCTTCACTGTTTATTAGTAGTCTGCGATGTTATGTATTTCATTACAATGTAATTGCTTCTTCAGTTTGTATTAATTTTAAACGGATTTGTGTTAAACCTGAAGCTTACACGAGGCTACGAAAAATCGTTTTTTCCAGTAACGTCTATTTGTGTGTGTGGGGGGGGGTCCCATAACCTCGTGGGAGTAGGGGGTTCTAATGTTTTCCGTTAGAACTTTCTCTGGGCTTTGTAGACTTGGCGGCGCCCATCTCCTCTCCAAGTCAGCGGAGGGCTTCTTAGCGATAGTCATATATCAATCTTTATAATGTGACCTCAGCGTGGGCTACATCCCACGCACCTCAGCGCTTGTGAGGCGAGCGCACTACTGACTTCGCCATCCAGCCGCCGTTAAACTTATATCTAACCTTATTAAATGTCTGCTCACGAACATAGCCCAACTAGCTTTACGATCTCCCTCCTTTATTCGTTTGTGTCCATTCCCTATCCCATACATAGCAACCAAGGTGTCTCCACTGATACTTTCAATATTGTTTCAACCTTGAGCGGATTAAAGGGGGTGCTGATGGGGCTAAAGCCAGGGTCCCCCAATGATTTAAGGCCCCCAAACTTATCATATTGTATAATAATGATGGCTGTACAGGGCTCCAGGTAGAGTTGACGCCAGGGGCCCGTGCAATCTTAATCCGTCCCGGGTTTCAACCCAAAACCACAAAAACACAAACAACCTCTCTGGCAGATGACCCCTTGACCAGTGACGTCTGCTAAGGTATTCACTAACTTGCTGTTCTTATTGGAAAAATAAGTTCCAGTTTTTTTATGTCTCAGTAAATTAGTAAACGATTGTTGGGCGGTTTGTTGGACGGTTTGTTGGACGGTTTGTTGGACGGTTTGTTGGGCGGTTTGTTGGACGGTTTGTTGGACGGTTTGTTGGACGGTTTGTTGGACGGTATGTTGGACGGTTTGTTGGACGGTTTGTTGGACGGTATACAGTTGTTATAGAAAGCGGTTATCAAACCTTGCTTGAAAATGAGTTCAAATGAGTTCGGTGAACGTGTCTTATCTATGCAGACGCCCCTTCTATACAGAAGGATCATTGCGTCCGGTCTGTTGGCGAGTGACGCAGTGTCCACAGGTCACGGCTATGAAGGCTCCTCGATATTCCCAGCCCGCCTTTGTTTCCCTAACTAGTGTCAGGTACCCATTCTGAACTGGGTGGACACCATTGGGCCCGAGAGCAAATACCTGGCTTCACGGAGATTAGAACCAGTGACCATCGGTACGCCAGCCCAGCGCGCATGAAACTCGACCACGGTGCTCCATGTCAAAACATTTGGTGAATGTTTCAAAGATTCAGATTTAAAAAATTAAATGTTAAAAGATATTGAATAAGGCCTTATTAAGTTTTAGGTAAAAATAAAGAAATGTTAAATTAGTAATAAAGACATGTTAAGCACATATGTTCCATTATTTTCGAAGATATTCGTTGCTTGTCGCTCGCATTGAAATTAATTTCATCTGTTATCGCTAAACCCATTTTAAATTTTCTACCTTGAAAAAAATTATGTATGTCTTATTTTTGAAAAAAAATAATAAAATAGAATTTCAAAGCAATTTGTTTATCGTGTTTGGAGGTTAGCATTTAAAAGAAATTCTTTTAGAAAAATAAGTAATTTGTATAAAAATGTCTGACCAGCTATTGTTATTTCTAAACAAAAGAGCTACTGTCAACAAAAGGGCGCGCAACTGGCGAGACTTGAAAACATCACCAAAATGGCGAAGCGATTTAAGAAAAACTGGTTTTACAGGCTGCAAACTAAAGGTAATTACGTGCTGCATACTAAAGGTAATTACGTGCTGCATACTAAAGGTAATTACGTGCTGCATACTAAAGGTAATTACGTGCTGCATACTAAAGGTAATTACGTGCTGCATACTAAAGGTAATTACGTGCTGCATACTAAAGGTAATTACGTGCTGCATACTAAAGGTAATTACGTGCTGCATACTAAAGGTAATTACGTGCTGCATACTAAAGGTAATTACGTGCTGCATACTAAAGGTAATTACGTGCTGCATACTAAAGGTAATTACGTGCTGCATACTAAAGGTAATTACGTGCTGCATACTAAAGGTAATTACGTGCTGCATACTAAAGGTAATTACGTGCTGCATACTAAAGGTAATTACGTGCTGCATACTAAAGGTAATTACGTGCTGCATACTAAAGGTAATTACGTGCTGCATACTAAAGGTAATTACGTGCTGCATACTAAAGGTAATTACGTGCTGCATACTAAAGGTAATTACGTGCTGCATACTAAAGGTAATTACGTGCTGCATACTAAAGGTAATTACGTGCTGCATACTAAAGGTAATTACGTGCTGCATACTAAAGGTAATTACGTGCTGCATACTAAAGGTAATTACGTGCTGCATACTAAAGGTAATTACGTGCTGCATACTAAAGGTAATTACGTGCTGCATACTAAAGGTAATTACGTGCTGCATACTAAAGGTAATTACGTGCTGCATACTAAAGGTAATTACGTGCTGCATACTAAAGGTAATTACGTGCTGCATACTAAAGGTAATTACGTGCTGCATACTAAAGGTAATTACGTGCTGCATACTAAAGGTAATTACGTGCTGCATACTAAAGGTAATTACGTGCTGCATACTAAAGGTAATTACGTGCTGCATACTAAAGGTAATTACGTGCTGCATACTAAAGGTAATTACGTGCTGCATACTAAAGGTAATTACGTGCTGCATACTAAAGGTAATTACGTGCTGCATACTAAAGGTAATTACGTGCTGCATACTAAAGGTAATTACGTGCTGCATACTAAAGGTAATTACGTGCTGCATACTAAAGGTAATTACGTGTTCCTCGGTTTCATGTAAGAGGATTTTCGCGAGACGTAAAAATTGCATGAGGTAAATTACAACGGAATAATCTTCTATCCGCTCCAACACTGATCTCTTTATAGAAGTAAAGTCAAGACCTATGTCGAAAGTAGTTCGTAGTTATTTAGTTACCAAGATGCATGAAATAGTTTTAAATGATTTGTGTACATATTTTTATACAATGTCCTTTTTTTAAATAAATAAATTTTGCAAGTTGCTAATAGCATTAGCAAATGACACGGATAGAACTAAAAAAAACCCAAAGACTTCACTATATATTTTGTCAAATATCGTGGCATCTCTACACAACTGATATGTACAGGATGGCGTAAGTTCTACAAAACTGATATGTACAGGTGTGCGTCATCTCTATGAAACTGATATGTATGGGTTTGCGTCATTTCTACAAAACTGATATGTACAGGTGTGCGACATTTCTACAAAACTCTTATGTCAAAGATCGTTAAAAAGTTTTTTTTTCTTTCCAAAAACCACATCTGTCCACCCTGTGGTCAAGTTTCACGCCTGATTGTGTCTAACTTAAACGTCTCACACAGAAGGGCCAGGAATCTGGACAGGGGCTAACGACTTGGACGCCGAGGGTCATTTCACGTGGCTGGACAGCAAAATGAGATTGGAGAACGTTGGACTGGACAGTACTTCGAATTCCGAAGACAAGAACTGTGCTGTGATCACAGGAGTGGACACCCTACGGCCCGAGTCCTGCAGCATTAAAACTGTGGCACTGTGTATGGTGTATAGTAAGTTGATTTATGAAATATGTCACGTTGTCACTGTTGTTTTGGGTTCGTAGAAAGTTTGTTTACATTTATGTTTGAAACATAGTATACCTCCCTTGTTATTCAAAAAAGAGTATACATGCAGCCGAAGATTGCCTCCCTTGTTCTTCCAAACATAACCTACACCATATCATTATTTTCGTTTTTTTTTAAACAAAAATAATCTACACGCTCATATTACCTCCCTTTTGATTCCAAGGAGACCCTGTTATTAACTCTCTTGTTAACTCCAAATATAACCTACACCCTATGATTACCTCCCTTGTTTATTCCTAATAGAACCTACGCCCTATGATTAACTCCCTTGTTTATTCCTAACAGAACTTACGCCTTTTGATTACCTCCCTTGTTTATTCCTAACAGAACTTAAGCCTTTTGATTACCTCCCTTGTTTATTCCTAACAGAACTTACGCCTTTTGATTACCTCCCTTGTTTTTTCCTAACAGAACCTACGCCCTATGATTACCTCCCTTGTTTAATCCTAACAGAACCTACGCCCTATTCTTACCTCCCTTGTTTATTCCTAACAGAACCTACACCCTATTCTTACCTCCCTTGTTTATTCCTAACAGAACCTACGCCCTATGATTACCTCCCTTGTTTAATCCTAACAGAACCTACGCCCTATTCTTACCTCCCTTGTTTATTCCTAACAGAACCTACGCCCTATTCTTACCTCCCTTGTTTATTCCTAACAGAACCTACGCCCTATTCTTACCTCCCTTGTTTATTCCTAACAGAACCTACGCCCTATTCTTACCTCCTGACATTGCCACGTCCGTCTGTGAAGAATCACTCCATAGACTTTTACGTGACGACCTAAGCGCTGTTTGCCTTCAATGTGAGTTATGTTCAACTGTTCCCATTCACTGTGATTTACAATATCCTACATGTGGGAGAAAGCCAGCAGACCTGAGCATAATGCTCTTCATTGAGTCTCCACGGGAAACTCTCCCAGGAATTACGACCCCCCCCCTCTTTCCAAAGGAAATTAAAGCTAGGGGTCCCCCCCCTCCCCAGGGGTCCCCCCTCCCCGAACGGTCACCTCTGAGGAGGCCGCCTGGGAATCCAAGAACACTGTCGAAGGTACCTCCCACGAAATATTGACCTCACAGAGAAGGGGTGGAGTTTCACTACTTCGACTCGCTACAACCCCGATGCCACACCAGCGCCACCCCAGCACCACCTCGGCGCCACCCCAGTGCCACCTCGGTGCCACCCCAGCGCCACCCCAGCGCCACACCCAGCACCACCCCGGCTCAGCATCCGAGTGTTATTAATAAAGGACTTTCCCTAGACTTGTTGACGCTTTCAATGTGACCAACCTAAGGGTGTCACCCCCATTGGAAGCTTTCCTCAGAGCCGACGTCCGCTAAGTTCTTCGCGGTAACTTTTTGCTAATCAGTACTGGAACTCCTAGCCCTGGACCGGTACCGCTCACTGGTGGTTTTCTAGTGAGAGGGGGAAGGGGGGGCGAAACGGTCGCTTTGGATACCCAACCCTCGACGGCTACTATGGTTTTCATCATCGCCGTTGCATCTGATGCTCAGTCTAAGATCCGTACAGTGATTGTAATCATATATGACCAGCACATAACACATAATCTGACTTCGGCGTTGCCCGCCAGGGTTTGTTGGTTTCGTGCTCCGGTCTGGTCCGCCTGACCTACTCGTGGTCCAAGCCGCTTAGAGGCCACCCCTCCTCGAAACCACTGTGAGTTACATGAATGATCAGCTGTTCAG
Source organism: Ampullaceana balthica (assembly GCA_944989445.1). Taxonomy (NCBI): domain Eukaryota; kingdom Metazoa; phylum Mollusca; class Gastropoda; family Lymnaeidae; genus Ampullaceana; species Ampullaceana balthica. Next base: position 26,238 of record CALYLW010000230.1, on the reverse strand, counting down.
AACCCAATAGAAACAAAACATATGTTAATTTTTTAGATTGTAACTGTAACGTCCCAGGGCATGAAATTTATTAGTTTCAGAAATACAGTTATAGATTTCCGGATCTTCTTTCGGATCAATCAGTTTCTCTAATTAGACAAGCATGCAAGCACACTTACATGCAAATGTATCAATAAATTAATAAACACGAATAGAGCTATTGTAGAATTCCAATGTGTACCACTTGAAGAAAACAAAAGTGTGTTGAAATTATGTGTACACATTGCGAAAACTAATTGAAGAAACTATATGTTAGACGTGAAATAAGCAAGACAGCTGCAGGGAATATCCAGGTTAAAAATACGCCTTGTTCCCCTGGGTTCAGATTTATTTTGTTAACTTTGAAAAGTTAAGTGGACCCATTTTTTTTATGTCCTTGAGGAGATTCTGCCATTTGTCATGTGGCTTGCGCTGGTGGCTGTTGACAAGAACTTGTTTATCATTACACAGGTGCTGATGACAATACGCAAGAACTCAAAGGTTGAGCTAGAGAAGACTCTGTTTCTAGGAAACCAGCACGAAATGGCATCAATTGTCCTGAAAGATCCACATTATAAGTAGGTATATATCTTTTAAAAATAATATTTTAAACTTAAAAAGGACCGACAAAAAATATACTTATTTGTACTCTTTTTTAGTAAAAAAAACATTTTGGGTTTTTCCTATTTATCCGAATACGATTTCATTGCATGCATGGTGCAATAAAAATAAAGTAATTTTGACTTCAGAAATACATCTAAAGAAACCACTCTTAATTTTTCTTTAGTATACGTCTTTATCCAATTCTACGTCTGACTGTTATAATTTTCCAATTGTTTAATAAATCTTTCATTCAAACTAAATTTCTAAGATAGTAAGCTAAAACAAAAACTAGATAAAATGTTTTCTTTTTTTAACTCAATGTATTGGTGTGTTTAAAACACGAACCGTCATTGTGTTGTGGAACTCCTTTACTGTGTTTGAGTTTTAACAAGTTAATAAACAACTTCCCTCTGATTTCTGCCCCCCCCCCTACCAGACAGAATCCAGGCATGGCTCACGCACGTTGTTACAAATTCGTTGGCCAGAACGAGTTTAGCTTGTTCGTCTACCTGATCGAGGGCAACTACTCGGCGGCAGGTTTCGCAGCATTGCCCGCGTGGACTTGGGGCAACAGTTACTGGGCAGAGACGGCCGCGTATGTAAATCTGCAATATGTTCTTACTGGCAAAACATAAACATAGAAGCACACCCACACACTCACTCACACATAAACAAACAAACACACACACACAAACACACACACACACACACAAACAAACACACACAAACAAACAAACACACACACTCACACACACACTCACACATAAACAAACAAACACACACACACACAAACACACACACACAAACAAACACACACACAAACAAACACACACAAACAAACAAACACACACACTCACTCACACTCAAACAAACAAACACACACACAAACACGCTCAAACAAACACACAACCACTCAGCTGTCACTTAACCCTTGATTGACCATGCAGAAATACGCACCAATGTTCTATCTAAGGTTCTTTTCTACTTGTTAAAAGTTGCCCAGAATCCATTTTTTGTGCAATATTTTACACAATGTGCTGCGTGGTAGTTCTAAACTGCTGCGCAGAGTTGGTCAGATATCTGCGTAGCCGTTCAGCCACGCAGCGTAAATGTAACATTGGCACCTGTAACAGAACTAGTCTGACACCATGTAGAAGTAACTTAGTCAAGAAACAAGACATCAGCAGCTTGTTTGTCTATGTGACAACTGTTTCATCAACTCCTTAATTCTGAACAGAACATTACACTTATATACAAACCATTCTCTCTCAGTTCACGGCCACGCACGCGGTTACAATTCACAGCACACATCACGTGTTTCATACGCAGTCACCTCGCGTGTTGGTACAATGTCAACACAACAACACGTCTCTTACAATGCACACACCCTTTGATACCCCACCAACATGCGCTTTGGGAAAACAAGACACTTATAGCTACACACACATGCAATAGTTTCTGAAATTTATGGTATGGCATCCTTCCGTCTGCGATATAAGATGGACTTTTCAGTTTGAAGCTCTAGGTGTTGCTGGAGAGATCCATCCTAAACAGTTTGTCTCATTTACATGCCCCTTAATGCCCATGTGGTGCAACGGTTTTTCCTGTACTTCCTTTTCGCTCTCATTTCAGCCGTGGCCATTGACTGTCCCTCTAAGTTTCGTTGGTCCAAGTTCAAAGTAAAAAATAATAATAATAATGAGCAAAGCATCGAATTTTTTTAATATTTTACATTTTACAGAATTTGATGTGTGGTAATTCGAAGCTGCTGCGCGACGTCAGTCAGATTTTTAGGAGGCCGCGTAGCAGCGCAGCTTAAAAGAGAACATTGGGGGCCGCAATGTTTGGCTCCTCGGCTCGTGTTGACATTAACCTTTAATTTTTCCATGACAGTCTTGATGCTGGCCGCCTTCATGTCTCTCCTGCACCAGTCTATGCATCCGAGACTCGGCCGTCCAAACGAAATATACGTAGCACCAAAAATCCCTTGTACATTACACAAACATATATATCTTGCTATGTAACGCAAGGACTACCAATCATAGGTGGCTCTTCAAGGCAGCACGTAATATAAAATAATTTATTACTTTGCTGACGTTTTTAATGAAGTGTATACACATAAGTCAACTCGGCAACGAAAGGAGACTCGTTTAATAACTCTCATTGACAACTAAACTAGACTCATTTAATAACTCTCATTGACAACAAAATTAGACTCATTTAATAACTCTCATTGACAACAAAATTAGACTCATTTAATAACTCTCATTGACAACAAAATTAGACTCATTTAATAACTCTCATTGACAACTAAACTAGACTCATTTAATAACTCTCATTGACAACTAAACTAGACTCATTTAATAACTCTCATTGACAACAAAATTAGACTCATTTAATAACTCTCATTGACAACTAAACTAGACTCATTTAATAACTCTCATTGACAACTAAACTAGACTCATTTAATAACTCTCATTGACAACTAAACTAGACTCATTTAATAACTCTCATTGACAACTAAACTAGACTCATTTAATAACTCTCATTGACAACAAAATTAGACTCATTTAATAACTCTCATTGACAACTAAACTAGACTCATTTAATAACTCTCATTGACAACTAAACTAGACTCATTTAATAACTCTCATTGACAACAAAATTAGACTCATTTAATAACTCTCATTGACAACTAAACTAGACTCATTTAATAACTCTCATTGACAACTAAATGAGACTCATTTAATAACTCTCATTGACAACTAAACTAGACTCATTTAATAACTCTCATTGACAACAAAATTAGACTCATTTAATAACTCTCATTGACAACTAAACTAGACTCATTTAATAACTCTCATTGACAACTAAACTAGACTCATTTAATAACTCTCATTGACAACTAAACTAGACTCAAATAATAAATCTCATTGACAACAAAATTAGACTCATTTAATAACTCTCATTGACAACTAAACTAGACTCATTTAATAACTCTCATTGACAACTAAATGAGACTCATTTAATAACTCTCATTGACAACTAAATGAGACTCATTTAATAACTCTCATTGACAACTAAATGAGACTCATTTAATAACTCTCATTGACAACTAAATGAGACTCAATTAATAACTCTCATTGACAACTAAAATAGACTCATTTAATAACTCTCATTGACAACTAAACTAGACTCATTTAATAACTCTCATTGACAACTAAATGAGACTCATTTAATAACTCTCATTGACAACTAAATGAGACTCATTTAATAACTCTCATTGACAACTAAAATAGACTCATTTAATAACTCTCATTGACAACTAAATTAGACTCATTTAATAACTCTCATTGACAACTAAACTAGACTCATTTAATAACTCTCATTGACAACTAAACTAGACTCATTTAATAACTCTCATTGACAACTAAACTAGACTCATTTAATAACTCTCATTGACAACTAAATTAGACTCATTTAATAACTCTCATTGACAACTAAACTAGACTCATTTAATAACTCTCGTTGACAACTAAATTAGACTCATTTAATAACTCTCATTGACAACTAAATTAGACTCATTTAATAACTCTCATTGACAACTAAACTAGACTCATTTAATAACTCTCATTGACAACTAAATGAGACTCATTTAATAACTCTCATTGACAACTAAACTAGACTCATTTAATAACTCTCATTGACAACTAAATTAGACTCATTTAATAACTCTCATTGACAACTAAACTAGACTCATTTAATAACTCTCATTGACAACTAAACTAGACTCATTTAATAACTCTCATTGACAACTAAACTAGACTCATTTAATAACTCTCATTGACAACTAAATTAGACTCATTTAATAACTCTCATTGACAACTAAACTAGACTCATTTAATAACTCTCGTTGACAACTAAATTAGACTCATTTAATAACTCTCATTGACAACTAAATTAGACTCATTTAATAACTCTCATTGACAACTAAACTAGACTCATTTAATAACTCTCATTGACAACTAAATGAGACTCATTTAATAACTCTCATTGACAACTAAATGAGACTCATTTAATAACTCTCATTGACAACTAAAATAGACTCATTTAATAACTCTCATTGACAACTAAATTAGACTCATTTAATAACTCTCATTGACAACTAAACTAGACTCATTTAATAACTCTCATTGACAACTAAACTAGACTCATTTAATAACTCTCATTGACAACTAAACTAGACTCATTTAATAACTCTCATTGACAACTAAATTAGACTCATTTAATAACTCTCATTGACAACTAAACTAGACTCATTTAATAACTCTCGTTGACAACTAAATTAGACTCATTTAATAACTCTCATTGACAACTAAATTAGACTCATTTAATAACTCTCATTGACAACTAAACTAGACTCATTTAATAACTCTCATTGACAACTAAACTAGACTCATTTAATAACTCTCATTGACAACTAAACTAGACTCATTTAATAACTCTCATTGACAACTAAATTAGACTCATTTAATAACTCTCATTGACAACTAAACTAGACTCATTTAATAACTCTCGTTGACAACTAAATTAGACTCATTTAATAACTCTCATTGACAACTAAATTAGACTCATTTAATAACTCTCATTGACAACTAAACTAGACTCATTTAATAACTCTCATTGACAACTAAACTAGACTCATTTAATAACTCTCATTGACAACTAAACTAGACTCATTTAATAACTCTCATTGACAACTAAACTAGACTCATTTAATAACTCTCATTGACAACTAAACTAGACTCATTTAATAACTCTCATTGACAACTAAACTAGACTCATTTAATAACTCTCGTTGAAAAAGTGTCTGCTATAACGAAAAAGCTTGGTCGGTCTTTTGGAAAACAAGATTATTTAACGGTGACTTTGACATGTTTGATATGTTTGATCAATTGTGCTAAACCATTGAGAAACCAGAAAATGCTGAAATCAATAAACAGATGTTGCTAAATTTGATTTCTGACCATATTCAATCACTGCGGGATCAGTTTAACTTCTACTTTGGTGATTCTAACTTTTAGAGGTTTTTCGTGGGTTTCCCGTCCGTTTCTTGCACACATTGACTCTTTTAAATAAATATACCAACATCGAAATTAAACCAATTCATTGAACTGACCAGCGATACTACTTTGAATATGTTGCATCAGAAAGTGAGCTTAATGAAATTTCGGATACAAGCTTCACATGAGTACTCAGAGCTATCTCAGCAAGATTTTAACATACGAAGGCTTTGAGACTAGTACAAGTGACATTTGTTCGTTACAAAAGAAAGCCATAACAACATTGTTTGTAGAACAAGCAAATCGTAGCTTATAAGTATCGTTTTACGAAGTAACGTATGTACTACTAATGACTAGTTATATACACAGTATAATTATATATATTTACACATATATAACTAACACGTGGACAACTAATGACTAGTTATATACACAGTAATATTATACATAACTAATATTTGTACTACGTGGTGTATGAACTTCATGTATGTATTTGGTTTTCGCACTTCATGTATGTTTTTTGGCGTATGCATTTAATGTACGTATTTGGTTTATCCAACTAATGTATGTTGTTGTTTTTTTGGTGTATGTTTTCAAAGAAAGCATTGTAGATAACTTAACAAGCCAGTTGTTTGAAATAGACTTACACCGTGCCACGCGTGTTTGCTAGCTTAGCTCCACCCACATGTCAGTCATGGGACCATTGAGACATAAAAGTGTAGTCCCTTTCAACTTAATTGATTGTGCGGAATAAGGTACAACTTTATTTCTTCCAATACCCACACCCCAAAAAAGAAACAACCCTTTTTCTGTCAACCCCTTCCCCACCCCCCAAACCCCCGAGAAAATGTGAAGAAAATTATTGAAAACTACTTACATATTTATATAAGTTGTGAGTCACGGGATGGGATTAAGGAGTTGTGATGCATTTCAATAAATGCAACTGTTCTTTGTGTTTTACATATGCTGAATCTGAAAACGATAATGTTTTTTTTTGCATATGACGTCAGTATTTTTTGCAATTCGAAATTTTATAATTAAATATTAAATATATATTATTTATATATTATAATACAGGAAAAGGTCAATAAACCAGCAACAAAATATACGATGGATAATAAACTTCAACCATGCAGAAAACAATTGAAAAATTATTAACCAAAGCGCAATATGAAAGCAGAATTACGTTTATTAATTATCTATCACTTTGTGAATTGTCTTTTCAATGATTTTCGCTTTTGAGCAGCACCAGGATTATGACGTTTCAATGACCAGCAATAGTCAGCAATAATATTCCAATTCCATCGACCTTGGTATCGACTGTCCATTGCGCAAATGTCCTAATAGAACCTATCACCCTGCTCTTCACTGTATGCACCAAGAATTACAGTAAAGTAGTCCATGAAAGTAGTCAATGAAAGTAGTCAATGAAAGTAGTCAATGAAAGTAGTCAATGAAAGTAGTCAATGAAAGTAGTCAATGAAAGAAGTCAATGAAAGTAGTCAATGAAAGTAGTCAATGAAAGTAGTCAATGAAAGTAGTCAATGAAAGTAGGCAATGAAAGTAGTCAATGAAAATAGTCAATGAAAGTAGTCAATGAAAGTAGTCAATGAAAGTAGTCCCAAAATTGCAATTTCAAATTCATACGGAAACCATATCCCAAAATTTGGCCACCATGTTCTTAAAAAGACTTTTTTAACTGTCTGACTTGAAATTACAGAAGAACTTTTTGACAACATCTTTAAAAGCATTCCAGGCTTCCAGTTCAACCGCGGCCAATGTAGATGTAAATTCCTCATATTTCATTACTTCTCGGATCTGCGGTCCCACAAAGATATCTGCAGTCAACTCTGCTTCACTTCTTCGTGGAAATTTTTCTGACAAATATAGAAATGCAGAGCCAGTATGGTCCATACTCTTGACAAAAGCTTTCATTAACCCCAATTTTATATGGGGTCGTGGAAGGAGAGCTCGATGTGCTTATCCCAAAGGCTGTAGCTTGACACTGTAGCTTGACACTGTAGCTTGACACTGTAACTTGACACTGTAACTTGTAACTTGACACTGTAACTTGACACTGTAACTTGACACTGTAACTTGACACTGTAGCTTGACACTGTAGCTTGACACTGTAACTTGACACTGTAGCGTGACACTGTAGCTTGACACTGTAACTTGACACTGTAACTTGACACTGTAACTTGACACTGTAACTTGACACTGTAACTTGACACTGTAACTTGACACTGTAACTTGACACTGTAGCTTGACACTGTAACTTGACACTGTAACTTGACACTGTAGCTTGACACTGTAGCTTGACACTGTAGCTTGACACTGTAGCGTGACACTGTAGCTTGACACTGTAACTTGACACTGTAGCTTGACACTGTAACTTGACACTGTAGCTTGACACTGTAACTTGACACTGTAACTTGACACTGTAGCTTGACACTGTAGCGTGACACTGTAGCTTGACACTGTAGCTTGACACTGTAGCTTGACTCTGTAGCTTGACACTGTAGCTTGACACTGTAACTTGACACTGTGACTTGACACTGTAACTTGACACTGTAACTTGACACTGTAACTTGACCTCTGCAACTTGACACTGCAACTTGACACTGTAACTTGACACTGTAGCTTGACACTGTAGCTTGACACTGTAACTTGACACTGTAACTTGACACTGTAACTTGACACTGTAACTTGACATTGTAACTTAACACTGTAGCTTGACACTGTAGCTTGACACTGTAGCTTGACACTGTAGCTTGACACTGTAGCTTGACACTGTAACTTGACACTGTAGCTTGACACTGTAGCTTGACACTGTAGCGTGACACTGTAGCTTGACACAGTAGCTTGACAATGTAGCTTGACACTGTAGCTTAACACTGTAGCTTGACACTGTAGCTTGACACTGTAGCTTGACACTGTAACTTGACACTGTAACTTGACACTGTAACTTGACACTGTAACTTGACACTGTAACTTGACCTCTGCAACTTGACACTGTAACTTGACACTGTAGCTTGACACTGTAGCTTGACACTGTAGCTTGACACTGTAACTTGACACTGTAACTTGACACTGTAACTTGACACTGTAACTTGACACTGTAACTTGACACTGTAGCTTGACACTGTAGCTTGACACTGTAGCTTGACACTGTAGCTTGACACTGTAGCTTGACACTGTAGCTTGACACAGTAGCTTGACACTGTAGCTTGACACTGTAGCTTGACACTGTAGCTTGACACTGTAGCTTGACACTGTAACTTGACACAGTAACTTGACACAGTAACTTGACACGTAACTTGACACTGTAACTTGACACTGTAGCTTGACACTGTAACTTGACACTGTAACTTGACACTGTAACTTGATACAGTAACTTGACACTGTAACTTGACACTGTAACTTGACACTGTATTTTGACACTGTAACTCGACACGGTAACTTGACACTGTAACTTGACACTGTAATTTGACACTGTAACTTGACACAGTAACTTGACACTGTAACTTGACACAGTAACTTGACACTGTAACTTGACACTGTAACTTGACACTGTAGCTTGACACTGTAACTTGACACTGTAACTTGACACTGTAACTTGACACTGTAACTTGACACTGTAACTTGACACTGTAGCGTGACACTGTAACTTGACACTTTAACTTGATACTGTAACTTTACACAGTAGCTTGACACTGTAACTTGACACTTTAACTTGACACTGTAGCTTGACACTGTAGCTTGACACTGTAGCTTGACACTGTAACTTGACACTGTAGCTTGACACTGTAACTTGACACTGTAACTTGACACTGTAGCTTGACACTGTAACTTGACACTGTAACTTGACACAGTAGCTTGACACTGTAACTTGACACTGTAACTTGACACTGTAACTTGACACTGTAACTTGACATAGTAAATTGACACTGTAACTTGACACTGTAGCTTGACACTGTAACTTGACACTGTAACTTGACACTGTAACTTGACACAGTAACTTGACACTGTAACTTGACACTGTAGCTTGACACTGTAACTTGACACTGTAACTTGACACAGTAACTTGACACAGTAACTTGACACTGTAACTTGACACTGTAGCTTGACACTGTAACTTGACACTGTAACTTGACACTGTAGCTTGACACTGTAACTTGACACTGTAACTTGACACAGTAGCTTGACACTGTAACTTGACACTGTAACTTGACACTGTAACTTGACACTATAGCTTGACACTGTAGCTTGACACTGTAACTTGACACTGTAACTTGACACTGTAACTTGACACAGTAACTTGACACTGTAACTTGACACTGTAACTTGACACTGTAGCTTGACACGGTAACTTGACACTGTAACTTGACACTGTAACTTGACACTGTAACTTGACACTGTAACTTGACACTGTAACTTGACACAGTAACTTGACACTGTAACTTGACACAGTAACTTGACACTGTAACTTGACACTGTAACTTGACACTGTAGCTTGACACTGTAACTTGACACTGTAACTTGACACTGTAGCTTGACACTGTAGCTTGACATTGTAGCTTGACACTGTAGCTTGACACTGTAACTTGACACTGTAACTTGACACTGTAACTCGACACTGTAGCTTGACACTGTAGCTTGACACTGTAATTTGACACTGTAACTTGACACTGTAGCTAGACACTGTAGCTTGACACTGTAGCTTGACACTGTAGCTTGACACTGTAACTTGACACTGTAACTTGACACTGTAACTTGACACTGTAACTTGACACTTTAGCTTGACACTGTAACTTGACACTGTAGCTTGACACTGTAACTTGACACTGTAACTTGACACTGTAATTTGACATTGTAGCTTGACACTGTAACTTGACACTGTAACTTGACACAGTAGCTTGACACTGTAACTTGACACTGTAGCTTGACACTGTAGCTTGACACTGTAGCTTGAAACTGTAATTTGACACAGTAGCTTTACACTTTAGCTTGTCACTGTAGCTTGACACTGTAGCTTGACACAGTAGCTTGACACTGTAGCTTGTCACTGTAGCTTGACACTGTAGCTTGACACTGTAGCTTGACACAGTAACTTGACACTGTAGCTTGACACTGTAGCTTGACACTGTAGCTTGACACTGTAGCTTGACACTGTAACTTGACACAGTAGCTTGACACTGTAGCTTGTCACTGTAGCTTGACACTGTAGCTTCACACAGTAGCTTGACACTGTAGCTTGACACTGTAGCTTGACACTGTAGCTTGACACTGTAGCTTGACACTGTAGCTTGACACTGTAGCTTGACACTGTAGCTTGACACTGTAGCTTGACACTGTAACTTGACACTGTAACTTGACACTGTAACTTAACACTGTAGCTTGACACTGTAGCTTGACACTGTAGCTTGACACTGTAGCTTGACACTGTAGCTTGACCCTGTAGCTTGACACTGTAGCTTGACACTGTAGCTTGACACTGTAGCGTGACACTGTAGCTTGACACTGTAGCTTAACACTGTAGCTTGACACTGTAGCTTGACACTGTAGCTTGACACTGTAGCTTGACACTGTAACTTGACACTGTAACTTGACACTGTAACTTGACACTGTAGCTTGACACTGTAGCTTGACACTGTAGCTTGACACTGTAGCTTGACAGTGTAGCTTGAAACTGTAATTTGACACTGTAGCTTGACACTGTAGCTTGACACTGTAGCGTGACACTGTAACTTGACACTGTAGCTTAACACTGTAGCTTGACACTGTAGCGTGACACTGTAGCTTGACACTGTAGCTTGACACTGTAGCTTGACACTGTAGCTTGACACTGTAGCGTGACACTGTAGCTTGACACTGTAGCTTAACACTGTAGCTTGACACTGTAGCGTGACACTGTAGCTTGACACTGTAGCTGGACACTGTAGCTTCCTGGGGTAAATTCTTCTCTTGGTGGCCACATGACTTTCTGGGCATAATTCTCACTGTCTGCTCTGCTATCCCATAGGCACATAAAATTGACATTTTGCATACCCTCATTGGAGCCCGAATCTGATGGCTATAACATTTAAATCCCCACATATAAACCACATGTGCTAATCATATTATAATTCAAAGATCTGAGCAACAGTTTCATGTTTTCATACGTCCCTTTCAGTGTTACCGAGTGTGCCACTGGAAGTGATGATACTGTGTTTCCATTAAATGTTAGAACTGCTTTCCTACTGCGCTTTGATGGATCTTCATTGATTGTGCGTGCTCCTCTTGTTGAATCAAACAACATTCTTCTTTCTTAAGTAGCAGTCTGTCACATGACTTGAAGGCTCACGCCAAATCATGGGCACACCATATGGCATACTTTTCATATATACTTTTCTTATATATATAAGAATGAACCATGTAAACACATTTTTGAGGTTTTCTCAAAAACCTGACGTGATACACAAAAATGGTTGTCATATTTGGAATTAGCATACAAAAATAAAAGGAAAAAATAATAATTTTTTAAACAATGAGGCCCAGCTGCAGTGAGAAATGTAGAATCTCGCATGAAAAAGCAGAAAATATTTTTTTAGTCACAAACTAAGTAGTCACACAGATGCAGAAGCTTGGCTGGTAGGTACATTAAAGTTTAACTTCATAGTTTTGTTACATTTCTGGAACATCATACTTGGGAAAATTGATTGTGTCCAGAAACGGTTACAGAATCCTATTGTGAATTTCAAGGAAGTAGCATCTGATCTTGAATCGCTTGAGTCAGAAATTGTCAGATAATTTGAGCCAGGTTGCGGTAGAGAATGGAAAAAAAAGATACACAACTTTGGGAATCGAGGTTGAAAGAAGGGTTAGATGACATCGGAGGATGCCTGGAGAATTAATAAGAGATGCAGGACTTTCTGCAGAAGAAGAAATTTCACGTGACAATTTACGTGATAATTTCACGTTTCAGCGTAATTGAGATATCTATAGGGGTTTTACGTCTAAAAAACTTAAACAACAAATTTGGATTTTTACTAGACGTCAAAACTCTTCTTGCTGAGACAAACGTCGATACACTTCGTTAAAATTGCTTAGATTTTGCTAATTTCTACGACACTGACGTCAATGGTCACGAATTGTGCACAGAAACCGGAGACTGCAAAATGCTGCTCAGTACCCGGACTGAAGTTCTATCGGAAACTCCTTTGGATATTCTTGGTTTTGTTGTTTCATATAGAGATGACGTACTTCCGAATCTGCGCATTTCACTTCAAATACTTCTAACAATTGCTGTTTCAACTGAAACTGTGAGCGGTCCTTCAGCAAATTGAAGCTTATTTTGTCTTATTTACGCGCTTCAATGGGACACGATCGTATGACTGATCTTGCACTCCTTAGCATCGAAAGAGTAACACTTGAGAATATTAATTTTGACAACGTGATTGACGACTTTGTGCCATTCAAATCAAGGAGGATCAATTTTTTGTAGACTATGTCCATTCGAGTCATGTATAATTAGTAGAGTATTTTTTTTTCAAATAAATTGTTTACAACCGTATAGAGAAATATTAGTCTGTATTCTATTTCATTAAAATACCAAATGCTTCGAAAATAAAGCGTAAAAGTTCAATTTTTTTGTAGTGAGCCCCCAGAATCTTTCGGTCCGACAAGGGGCGCAGATTTTGTGTCATGTCCCCGGGGCGCACGTGACCCTAGCTACGCCACTGCGCCCATCAAGATATAATTATGATTTGTGAGGCGAAAACACATTTTATAACCATAACCCGCGTCTTGTTAGATTGTCAGCAAAATGTGAGCCAAAATATTTCTTGAAGAGCGTAAGCCTAGACACTAGAGGATTTGTTGTTTTAACAGGCACATCGTTTTCAGTCGTGCACAAGATGTACATTTTCTGAAGCAAAACCCCAAAAAATGTGTAACCATTTTTGGTTCAAAAAACAGGGATGATGTGTTTGTGGTAGATCTTTGTGGTAAAATGATCATGCTAACTGGTGATTAGGCGGAGTCCTTTGTCTTTGTTCTTAGCTAGCGTTACTCAGTCATTCACATAATGAAATTAATAGATATCTAAATTGGGTAACCAATGTTCCCTTTAAGCTGCGTGGCTGCGCAGATATCTGACAGGCGCCTTGCAGCAGTTTAGAATTACCGTGCAGCAAATTTTGTATTATATTGCACGAAAAATTAATGCTGAGCAACTTTGCACGTGATTTATTTATTTTTCACTTTGCACACGATTTACGAACCATAGAGGAAACATTGTTGGTAGCCCATTCCCATGCTTAAACTTGATGTGTTACTGCTCGCCCTGACCTGGATTATTTCTTTCTTCTGACGCAAGGCACCAGGGTGACGTCAGGCAGACCTGTGGGCGTCGTATCCGGAGGCTGCCTGTCACAACACTTGTCTGACGAATGCAGCTCTTACACTGACGCCAGCAATGACACGATGCTTGGTGACGTATACTTTTCACGTTTTTTTTTACTGCTAGCATCTTCCTTTTACATTTCCTTGTCCTAGACCAGTGATGGCGAACCTATGCCCCGCGTGTCACAGACGGCACGCAGAGTCTCGTCAGCCAGCATGCCTCCGTACAGACGTCTTCTCGGTGAAACCATTGGGCTGGCACTTTGTGTCGGCACTTTGCTACATAAAAGTAGGTTTTAATAGAATTTTGGGCACGCGGCCCTAAAAAGGATACACCATCACTGTACTAGATCAGTGATGGCGATCTTTTGGCACGCGTGCCACAGTTGGCGAGCAGAGTCTCATCAGCCGGCACGCGACTAAAACATTATTTCCGTAATCAAACCAGCCCGGCCAAACCAACATTTTCGGATTTAATTGGAGTTCTGGCCCTTTGCTATAAATAATTGGGTTTTAAATTGAATTTGTTAGTTCGGCACCTCTGTCCTAGGCTTTTTAAATGGCCAAAATTAACATCGGCACGTCAATTTCTCGTTGCATCAATTCAGACCACTCTCATCGAAAAAAAACCTTATATTCAATACAGACCTGCAGATAAACAAAAATGTCTATTGAATCAATGATTTAACCATTCATACATCTAAATTCTTCTATCTCTCCAACAACTAAATGGTTCCCTATACTTGTTTCAAATAAAGACACCCCAAAAATCTGTCTTGGATTCTAGCCTTTGAAATGTGTATTCGCAACAACAACAAAAAAAACAAAAAACAAAATATTTTTACACATCCTCAAATCCTATTACAAAAGATACCAATGAAGAAAAAAAATATTTTGTTTTAAAATATTAACTTTGTCTGGAGTGGACCAAACGATACATCATTTAATGGAGTTAGCGAAGAAAAATAAATGGCTTTAACTCTAAGACTGGTTTGTTGTTCTATGACACTTCAGATGTAGATGACTATTTACAATCAATTTTCTATAATATTTGAATATGTCTAATCAGGTTAATTTTACTGAGCCTTGTCTAGATATATCAATTGATACGGTAGCAAAAAAATCAATATACGCTGTTAATGGCTAATTTAAAAGATGGCATTATCGGCCCGTGCATTTTGAAAAGTTAAAAATGCTAAACTTCTGTACGCATACAAAGAAATTAAATTTTAAACGACTAGCTAACAGAATATTAAAATTAGTAAAGTATAAATAATCAAACTACATTATTTGCTATGTATGTCCCGTCCCGTCTGTCCCGTCCGTGGCGCTATTAATTTTAGAAAGCAGCGCACCAAATTACTGCACCATAAATAACTCTTTTTGAACGTTCCGCATAAAATTGTGCAATATGAAAATAAATGAATAAAATAATTATAAATAAAATACATGAAACTTCTGTATTTCAAAATTTTTATTATTCTGATGTATTTTTTTTTCAAAATAAATAGATTTGAGCTGAAACGTATTAATTCTGAAAACTTTCGTCATTTTTCACGGGTAATAAATACACTCATCTATATATATAATTCACCAAAGCGATTGTGTGCAAACAAGCATGACGAATGACCCTTGCTGGGGTCGACCACCGACCAATCAGTTTATGGTTGGCAAGCAGAGGTGGTGGAGATGGGGGGGGGGTCATCGAGACCAACAATGCTTCTTGAGTTCACTATCGTGTTACTTCACATAATAACACGCATTTCGTAGTGAAGTGGTTATTACATCCGCCTAACACGTGGAAGGTCCTGGGCTCAAGCCCCAACTAAGGTATTATTTTTCTAATTTTTAAAAATGTTTATGTTTGTGCCGTCTCTTCCCCCCCCCCTTTCTTTTCGAACATGACTTCGCAACGTGGCTATAAACTTTGTTTCTCAACATTGGGATAACTTCGTCGACGTGCTCTCCGTTGTTCTCAGTGGCGGAAAAGTATTCATACACTCTCCTCAACAATACGCTCAGTACATGAGTACTTTAGGAGTATATGGTCATGGCTAGGCAGAAATTATCGGGTTGTCCGAAATACTTTCCGCCAGTATCATCATTTACTTCCCGCCAATATCATCATTTACTTCCCGCCAATATCATCATTTACTTCCCGCCAGTATCATCATTTACTTCCCGCCAGTATCATCATTTACTTCCGAGAACGTCCTCATAGCTCTCCTCCAGTTTACAATCCCGGTCAACATGTGTCTATATAGCTGTATTTAGCGGTCCTTCCGAACCATGGCCGTTACGAAGTTCTCTTTCCTCTCACACGTGATGACTTTCTGGTGCCACAAATTTCACAGCCACCTTACCACACTGATGTGACGTCACCTTGCCACTATGCTGATAAACACGTACAACCGCATTTCAAAACACACTGTAATGAGTGAACGGATCCCGCAGAAGAATTTCAATGCACCATCTATATATATATATATATATATATATATATATATATATATATTATATATATATATATATATATATATATATATATATATATATTAGGGCTGCGGAAATCATCGATTAATTACTCGATTAATCGTTAAAAAAATTTATCGATTAAATATCGATTAAAATAATTTTAATCGATAAAAATTCGATTAAAATTTAAGAAAATATTTATAATATTTTTTTTAAAAATTTTAGTAATAAATAATTAATTATTAATAATTAATAATAATTTATATATATTTTTTTACGTACAAACATCTCCCTCGTAATATTAAAATTTATTTTATTAATTTATGTGGACCGGCAGAAGTTAAATTGTGGACAGACAGGAACGAAAGCAAGTTAATAAAAACGTGGTAAACACGGCTGACACTATCCGCGAAGGGAAACAGGGGAAATAACTCAATACAATTTTTTTAAAGTCAATTACCTGTTTTTGTTACTTCCCTTGAAATATTCAGTTTAATGACGTCGTAAATTTCTATTTTGGCTTTAATCGAAATTATCGATTAATTAATCGATAATTTTTCTAAAGTTAACGATTAAATTTAAATTAATCGATAACAGCCCTAATATATATATATATATATAAAATTTACCAGAACAAGTACAAGACGAGTGCAAATAAGCTTGTCGAATAACCCTCGCCATGCAGGGTCGGCCAATCACAGTTTATGGTTGTAAAGCTAGGATGGTGCATATTGGAGGCAGGTAGCTTACCGCAGTGTGCATGTTTCGAGACCAACAATGCGTCGGAGGTTCTGTCGCCCCCACCCCCCTTCGCAACCGAGGTTCACTCGCGTTGTTCTGATTTATTCGTGATGTAGTTTGTGTCCGTTCTCCCTCCCCCTTTATTTACACTATCTATGAGCAAGTCTGCGGCGTATGTTACGCCGCGGGTTACATCTAGTCTTTTTCAATTCATTAAATAAATCAAGAGTTATATTAAAAGTGCATCATTTAATCATTTTATTCTTTTTATGTAGACAATACACAGATTACAAATTTATATAAATAAAATGTTATATGTTATTTTGTTATAAAAACAAAACAGGTCATTGCATAATTTTGTTCGTTTAATTTTAATCCTCCAGAAATGCTGCTACCGATGAGTCAATATGGAGTAGATTTTTTTTTGCCATGGATGTCCCACTGGTTTATGAAAATCTTATGTGTGTTTTCCCCGGAAAATGAAACTTCTATGTATATTTACGAAGAGAACTGGACTATTAGCAATAACCCCGTAGTGGTAAAAGAAAAAGCTGCCCTCATTTGAATAAAGTTAAATTTTGCTATCTGATCCTGAATTTAAAATTCAGAAACAAAACTATTGTTTGTATATTATTTAGGATTTATCTATTTCAAATGACATGCATTTTTAAATCCCTTATATTAACTTCCCGGCCGTCTCATCATCTCATCATCTCTCTCATCATCTCATGGGCTGGGCGGGCGGAAAAAGAAAAGTCGTAAATGACCCACTTCCAGTAATCCGATTGAGCTGAAATTTAGCACACGGACCCGACTCACCTAACAATGCATCGTATCAAAATTTCAGATCGATCGATCGTACCGTAATTAAATTAATGCATTTTTAGTTTATACTTATATGAGGTATGTAATTCAAATTCACTGTTTGTTATTGTTTTTTTCTTCCACTTCCACGTGAGTTTGAGTTGACGCCGACCGTCGTGCCGACACCCCCTATCCCACCCCCATTTATTAAAGACAAGGGACATCACTCGGTGTCAGTCTGTAAATGTTTGAAAATAATCAATACTGTTAGTTATGTCTCATATATAAGGGATTTATAGTCAAAAACTTTGTTTTTGCGGTTTTGTTTTATTAAATCCCTTATATTAACTTCACCGCCGTCTCTCTCTGTCTGTCTCTCTGTCATCTCATCTCATGGGCGGGCGGAAAAACAAAAGTCGAAAATGACCCACTTCCCGTGATTCGATCGAGCTGAAATTTGGCACACGGACCCGTCTAACCTAACAATGCATCGTATCAAAATTTCAGATCGATCGAACGTACCGTAATTAAATTAATGCATTTTAGTTTATCCTTATATGAGGTATGTAATTCAAATTCACGGTTTGTTATTGTTTTTTTTTCCCACGTGAAATGTTGAGTTGACGCTTTGAGGCGACCCATCGACGTACCCGCGTGCTTTTGTTTACATTTTACGTGTCATGCTGAGCTCGGTCAAGCGAATCGGTGACCAGACTTTTCCCCCTCTACCCCCCCCCCAGGGTTATGAAGCAAAGTTGAGTTACGACAGATTCAGTCTGTAAATATTTGTAAATACTTTTAGTTATGTCTCATATATAAGGGATTTATAGTCAAAAACTTTGTTTTTACGGGTTTTTTAAATTAAATCCCTTATATTAACTTCGCGGCCGTCTCTGTCTGTCTGTCTGTCGTCATCTCATCATCTCATGGGCGGGCGGGCGGAAAAATAAAAGTCGAAAATAACCCACTTCCCGTGATTCGATCGAGCTGACATTTGGCACACTGACCCGTCTGACCTAACAATGCATCGTATCAAAATTTCAGATCGATCGACACGTACAGTAATTAAATTAATGCATTTTTAGTTTATCCTTATATGAGGTATGTAATTCAAATTCACGGTTTGTTATTGTTTTTTTCCCACGTGAAACTTTGAGTTGACGCATTGAGGCGACCCATCGAAGCGACGGGGTGCTTTTGTTTACATTTTACGTGTCACGCTGAGCTCGGTCAAGCGAATAGGTTACCAGACTTTTCCCCTCTCCCCCTCCCAGCCACCCCTCCCCCCCTTAGGGTTATGAAGGGTTATGAGTTAAGACAGATTCAGTCTGTAAATGTTTGAAAATAATCAATACTGTTAGTTATGTCTCATATATAAGGGATTTATAGTCAAAAACTTTGTTTTTACGGGTTTGTTTTATTCCTTCTCACCTACCTCCGCAACATTCGAGGCTTCAAGCTGTGGCGTTTTTTTTTAAAAACATTGTGAGCGCAATATAAAACTGACGCCATGATTTCAATGTCAAGAAGGGGTGGCCTCTACGGGGCTCGACAGAGGAGTAGGCTTGCGCAGCTGGCCGCAACCCGAAACCGACAACTCCTGGCAGGCAATGCCAAAGGCCGATATGTTAGGTGTAAGTCACATATGATTACAGTCGATGCACGGATCTTAAGCAGAGCATCAAAGGCAATGCCGATGATGAAAAACCACAGTACCCGTTGTGGGTCGGGTTATTCCGAAGCGACCGTTTCGCCCCCCTCATTAAATTACTAGCAACGCCATTGAGCGGTGCCTGGTTTAGGGCCAGACGCGCATTTACGGATTAGCTAAAGGTACCGCGAAGAACGTAGCGGACGCCAGCTCTGAGGAAACCTTCCAGTGGGGGTTACACCCTAGGTAGGTCATTAATGATCCCTCGCTTTGCGGCAGTCCTAACCATAGTGACTCGTATGCTTTGCGGGGTTACGCCGAAGTTGTAGTGATTTGAAGTAGGAACAATGCCACCTCTTCTTGTGAGGTCAATTTAAATGGGAGTCATTTTCGACCATGTCATGGATGCCCAGGCGGCCGCTACATAAACGACAGTTCCGGGGGTCCTCTCAGCTGTTAGGTCCCCTTGGGGGAGGGGCGGGATAGCTGAGGAGGTTTTCCGGGGAGATTCATTAAGAGCACTAGGCTCGGGGCTACTGACTTTCTTCCTATAGTAGGTTCATCAGGTTCATTTCAGTATAAATCTGACGACATGATTTCAATTTCAATACAAAACTAACCTCATACGTGCAACAGAAAACTGTTTATACTGATATTTTTAAAACGTAGCTTTTGTATTAAAAGTAGGGCGGCGGAAATTAATGATTAATTTCTCGATTATTCGTTAAACATTTTAACGATTAAAAATTTTGTTAACGATTAATCGACCAAGCACTTATAAATGTACTTGAATTCAAAAAGTAAAATATTCCGTCCTATAAATATAAATTAATTTCCGGACGATTACACGAACATTTGGGTTTTCAACTATTGACTGACGTGAATGTTCAAAATGTTGGTAAAGGCTATTGTGTCCATTGAGAGAAATCATTTGCCTACCATGCAATGTTCCCTCTAAGTCTAAGCTTGGTCAGTGTGCAAAGTTTTAAAAAAAAACAAATCGTGTGCAAAGTTGCACAGCGTCCTTTTTTTGTGTGAAATACTTTACAAAATTTGCTGCGCGGTGATTCTAAACTCCTGCGTGGCATCGGTCAAATATCTGCGCAGCCGCGCTGCTTAAAGGGAACATTGCTACCATGGTTCTAATACTTCGCTTACATATCACATGCATACCAAACATCCACTACAGTATCGGAAACTTCAGGTGAGACAATCTAAAGCTATGTGAATGATTGTTCAGCTCGGCTGGTTATATTGTCAATAAGACCCGCTCATCAACCAAATAAAGATATCATATAAAAATGACATTCCAGTGTTAGTTCGATTTTCGACAAGTATTTTAATAAATTAAAAATTTGACACCATACATTTCAATTGTTTGGCTTTAATCTAAATTAAGATTGATTAATCGTTAATTGTTCAAAAGTTAACGATTAAATTTAAATTAATCGTTAAAATCCCTAATTTAAATTATTGTCATTAACCGAAAGACAATATCTATAATCCCCATGATTGATTTTTTCCCTTTGGACACGCAACTAGGATTAGCTTTTAAACAAAAATTCAAAAACCCGTAAAAGCAAAGTTTTTGACAATAAATCCCTTTTATATGAGACTAGGGGTTACCGGTTTCAAATTTTTGAAATCCGGGCGGAACCGGATGTGGCCAGATTTATGAAGGGAAATCCGGCCGGAGATGAAGCCGGAGCCAGATTTGTAAAAATTGCTGGATTCCAGATTAGCCGGAGCCGGTACACCCCTACATGAGATATAACTAATAGTATTGATTATGTTCAATATAATACGCACCGCGCGACAGATTAGCATAAACATTTACTGATCGGGAAAATATTATAAAAGTATGTTCAATATAATACGCACCGCGCTACGGTCTATCACAAACATTTACATGCTACATAGAGATAATCTAAAATTTCATTAATTTAATTGCGGTACATTGGATCGATCGGAAATTTTGAAACAATCCAATGTTAAGTGAAATTTTGCGCAAAGACTTTTGTCACCTAACAATGCATTCTTTCAAAGTCTCAGATCGATCGAATGTACTGTAATTAAAATGAATGAATTTTTAAACTACCTTTTTTGTAACTCTATGTAGCTTGTAAAAGTTTAAGCTAGTTTGTCGCGCGGTGCGTATTATATTGAACTTACTTTTAGTTCAATATAACTTAAAATTTTGTTCCTTCAAAAAAAACGTAATGATTGATATTAAATAAATCACACGAATGTGTGTATTACGATAAAATATTCAAGAAAGCAAAAAGTTTAAATAAATATCGATTGCGACTCAAATATAAAGGATTTATGGTCAAAAACTTTTATTACGGGTTTTTTAAAACTTTTTTTTAATCACATCAAACCTCAAATGTGTTCTGTCCTCGCCAAATGTTCTATGCCGGGGAAATTTTCCTCAACACCCCCAAGCCCGTCCACGTCACGGCTAACAGTCCTTCGACGTGCAAAGGGCAACAACAACAAGATGCGCACGGTGACGTGTCCTTCGTCGTCGCACCCCCCGTGCCTCTCTATCGTGCACACTACCAGTTCGCGTGAGTGAAAAGTTGTTCTGTTTTGTTGTTGTTGTTTTTTTTAAACTTAAATTTTATTGTGTTCTTTTAATGAGGGCCTCCGCTACAAGAAGTTAACACACACACACACACACACACACACTGGTTTGGGCGTCTCTAGGAAGCTCAATACTTGATCGGAAAGACTATTCTGACCACAATAAGATGTAATGGAAATAAAGTGCTCGGGGTTACAATAAGATGTAATGGACATTAAGTGTTTGAGCCTACAATAAGATGTAATGGACATTAAGTGTTTGGGCCTACAATAAGATGTAATGGACATTAAGTGCTTGGGCCTACAATAAGATGTAATGGACATTAAGTGCTCGGCCCTACAATAAGATGTAATGGAAATAAAGTGCTCGGGGTCAAAATAAGATGAAATGTACATAATGTGCTCTGGGTTACAATTAGATGTAATTGACATAAAGTGATCGGGCCTACATTTGGCTTTATCGACCAACAGAAGTCTGTAGTACAATTGGATTTCCATTTTAAACTCTATCCAGATTGTAAAATGGCATTCAAAAAATGTTTTTGTCGAATCCACAATGACGATTTCAAAGACAAGCCACGTATAGTCGCAAACTTCAATGTGAAGTATTTCATTTTTAAATCCTTTATATTAACTCGTGGCGTCTGGTTGAACCCTTGAATGCTGAAAGAAACTTTGGGTCGATTTTTAACATTTTTTCTCGTAAGCTACCGAGCTGAAATTTTGCAGGCAGACTTATGACAATGATAAAAATGATATATCAAAATTTAAGATCGATCGAATGTACCATAATGAAATTAATTAAATTTTTAGATCATCTCTATTTATCTCTATGTAGCAAGTTAATTTTTGTGCTAGGCTGCTAGAGTGTGGCGGTGGGTATTTTTTGAACGACCTTTTAATACTTTCCTGTCGCGCAATTCGGTACGTATTATATTGACGATACTTTTTAAAAATATATTCCCGATCTGTAAATGTAAATGCTTTTAATTGCTAATCTGTCTCGCGGTGCGCACTATGTTAAACATGTTTTTATAACCCTTTTCCCGTGATCAAATCGAGCTGAAATTTAGCAGGCAGACAGTAGAAGTTTTTTTTATAGTATACATCCTTTATATATTTGAGACAACTAAAATTTGTCATTTTTGGATTGTCCTGCGATGCGTATTTAAATGAACATTCTTTTAGTTATGTCTCGTATACAAAGGATTTATAGTCAAAAACCTGTGTTTTTTTACGTTTTTTAAAAAAATTACTGTTCTTAATTAATTCTTACGCATTATCTTCTTTACACAACACGCAAGGGAAGAGAGGAAATGAAAAGTTACATATTTTTTAAAAGGTTTTCTTATCTATACTAATAAAAGGCAAAGCCCTCACTGACTCACTCACTGACTGACTGATTCATCACTAATTCTCCAACTTCCCGTGTAGGTAGAAGCATGAAACTTTGGGAAGTTGTCGAGTAGCCTCTCGCGACGAAAATTGGAGTAAAAGAATTTTAAAAATAACACTCATGGGGGCCGGGGGCCCCAGAAACGTTTTTTTTCCTTATATGGCCTATATAAAATTTGAAAATCACCAATTCTCCCATTTCCCGAGTAGGCAGAAGCATGAAACTTTGGGAAGTTGTTGAGTACAATCCCGCGATGGTAACGGGAGAAAAAATATTTAAATTATCACTTCCTGGGGGTCGGGGCCCCAAATTAAGTTTTTTCCTTATATGAGCTTTATAAAAACTAACAATCACTAATTCTCCTATTTCCCGTCTAGGTAGAAGCATGAAACAATAGGTAGTTGATAAGCACACTTCCGCGATGGTTACAAGCGAAAACAATATTTAAAATAACACTTAATGGGGTCCCGGGGCCCAAATGTAGTTTTTTTCTTATATAAAAAACTGACTCATCACTAATTCTCCAACTTCCCGTGTAGGTATTAGCATGAAACTTTGGGAACTTGCTGAGTACACTCTCTCAACGATAATTGGCGAATAAGAATTTTAAAATTCACACTGTTGGGGGCCCAGGGCCCAAAAACGCTTTTTTTCTTTATATGGACTATATAGAATATGAAATCACTAATTTTCTCATTTCTCGAGTAGGCAAAAGCATGAAACTTTGGGAAGTTGTTGAGTAAACACTAGCGATAGCGACGGGAGGAAAAAAAATTAAATTATCACTTCCTGGGGGCCGGGGGCCCAAATGGAGTTTTTTCCTTATATGAGCTTTTTAAAAACTAAAAATCACTAATTCTCCTATTTCCCGTATAGGTAGAAGCATGAAACTTTGGGAAGTTGTTGAGTACAATTCCGCGATGGTAACGGCAGAAAAAATATTTAAATTATCACTTCCTGGGGGCAGGGGGCCCAAATCAAGTTTTTTCCTTATATGAGCTATACAAAAACTAAAAATCACTAATTCTCCTATTTCCCGTGTAGGTAGAAGCATAAAACTTGGGGTAGTTGTTAAGTACACTTCCACGATGGTAACAGGTAAAAACAATATTTAAATTATCACTTAATGGGGGCCGGGGGCCCAAATGTAGTTTCTTCTTATATTAAAACAGACTCATCGCTAATTCTCGGATTTACCGCGTAGGTAGAAGCATGAAACCTTGGGAAATTGTCAAGTAGCCTCTTTGGACGACAAATAGCGACAAAGAATTTTAAAATTCACCTTCATGGGGGCCGAGGGCCCAAAATCGTTTTTTTCCTTCTATGGGCTATATAAACATTTGAAAATCACTAATTCTCCTATTGCCCGAGTAGGTAGAAGCATGAAACTTTGGGAAGTTGTTGAGTACAAACCAGCGATAGCAACGGGAGAAAAAAAATTAAATTATCACTTCCTCGGGGCCGGGGGCCCAAATGAAGTTTTTTCCTTCAAAAAGGCAAAGCCCTGACTCACTCACTGATTCATCACTAATTCTCCAACTTCCCTTGTAGGTAGAAGAATGAAACTTTTGGAAGTTGTTGACTAGCCTCTCGCGACGAAAATTGGAATAAAAGAATTTTAAAAATAACACTCATGGGGGCCGGGGGCCCAAAAACGTTTTTTCCTTATATGGCCATATAAACATTTGAAAATCACTAATTCTCCTATTGTCCGAGTAGGTAGAAGCATGAAACTTTGGGAAGTTGTTGAGTACACGTCCGCGATGGTAACGGGAGAAAAAATATTTAAATTTTCACTTACTTGGGCCCAGGGGCCCAAATGTAGTTTTTTCCTTATATGAGCTATATAAAAACTGAAAATCACTCATTCTCCCATTTCCTGTGTATGAAGAAGCATGAAAGTTTGAGTAGTTGTTAAGTACACTTCCACGATGGTAACAGGTTAAAAAAATATATAAATTATCACTTAATGGGGGCCGGGGGCCCAAATGTAGTTTTTTTCTTATATAAAAAACTGACTCATCACTAATTCTCCAATGTCTCGTGTTGGTAGCAGCATTAAACTTTGGAGAGTTGTTAAGTACACTTCCGCAATCGTAACAATCAAAACAAATGTAAAATTATCATTCACTAGGGGGCCGGGGGCCAAAATGTAGTTTTTTTCTGATATGAGCTATATAAAACAGACTCATCATTACATATATAACTTCCCGTGTAGGTAGGAGCATGAAACTTTGTGAAGTTTTTGCGTACCCTCCCGCAATGGTAGCAGACAAAAAAAATTAAATTATCAGCTCGATAGGATATGAGGTAAGTGTGTCATTTTTTACTTTTAGCTTTTGTTTTTCTGCGGAACTAAGACAGACAGACAGACAGGCAAGACGGTGAAGTTAATATATGTATTATATCCATCATGATCCAGATTGAAATCAATTGGTGTTTTGGATTTGTGTTTCGCGGATTCTCAACGTAACTGAAATACTCCTTTCCGCAGCGAAGCGGGGGTATTTTGCTAG
>CALYLW010000229.1:755000-766902 GCA_944989445.1 Ampullaceana balthica | reverse complement strand
CTCATAAAGAACAACCAAAACAACAAACATCCAAGACACAAAATCAAACTATTTTAAATAATACTCCACAAATAATAAAAAGATTACACCAAACACCCAAAAAAATACACAACAAAACCAAAACAAAAACCACAATCCAAAAAACAGCCACAATTCGACCTAAAAAACAAACCATCAAAACAACAAACCACACCAAACGACACCCAAAAACACAACTTAAATACACAACAACACACTAAACCAAAAACCATTACACCCACACCCACACAACCCTCAAACTAAAACATCAAACACAACGGTCCAAATTTTTTTTTAGTTTTTTTTTTTTACTACCAACCCAACCAACCTCACAAATTCCAAAAAACACAAGACAAAACCCAACAAAAAAAAAAAACCATCTAATTTTTATAAAAATCATACCCACACACCCCACCAAAATCCCCAGCAACAAATATTATCATATAAGTATTTAACCAAACAACCAACGACACACCAAAAATAATACCCTCACCACCCCCCACCAAAACACCCAAACCCAACACAACAACCTTCTACATTCCATCCTCAACATAAACCCCCACCCCACACACCAACCACACCCCCCCCCCACAACCACCAACAACCCACCCTACCTCCCCCACCTCAACCACCCAACCACACCAACCAACAAACCCCCACCACACCCACCCAACCCCCCAACCCCACACCTCACACACCCACACTCCCCCCCCCCCCACCCACCAACCAACAACCCCACCCACCCCCACACTACCCCCCATACAACAACACCACCCAAAAAAAAAAAAAAACCCACCAACAAAAAACAACCACCTCCACCCCACCACAACCCCACAAACATAAACCACCCACAAACACCACAACCACACCACCCCCACACAACCACCACCCAACCAACACCCACCCCCACACACCACACAACCCCCACCACCACCCCCACACCCCCCACCCCACCAACAAAACCACCCCCAAACCCCAACAAACCAACACCCACCCCAAACCACAAAACACCCCCACACAAACCACAACAACCAAACACAACCCAAACCAACCCCCCACCCACACCAAAACACCAAAACAACCACCCCCCACACCCACCACCAACAACCCCACACAAACCCACAACCCACAAACCCCAACAACCCCCCCCAAACCACAACCCCAACACAACAACCCCACACCAACATACCACCCAAACCCCCCCCCCCACCAACCCCCCCAACCACAACCACCACCCCACCCCACAACCACCCCCAACCACACCCCCACACCCCACCAACCCCCACACCAACCCACCACCCCACACAACAACCAAACACCCACCCCACCCACCACCACCCAACAAACAAAAACTGTTTTATATTTATATTTTTATGATTACTTATACACCCACCCACCACAACAACCCCCACCACCTTTTACAACAAACGAAACAACTACACACACACAAAACAAACACATGTTTTTTTGGATTATTTTGTTTTTTTTTTTTTTTTTTTTTTTTTTTTTAAAAACAAAAAAAATCCACTTTATTTTTTTTGGAATTTTTTTTTTTTGAGTTTTTTTGAAAACCAGCCACATCAACATAAAAAACACTCACAACAAAAACAGCCACAATCACACAATCCAGTTTGTTATTTTTTCGATATTTATATATAATGTTAATTATTATAAATTATTAAAAACTACAAAACCCCCAATAACCCCAATGACCCCCACCCCCAACCCCCAAAAAAGCCACACAAAAACCTAACCCACAACTCTACCCCACCAACCCCACCATCCCTCCAAACACCAGACCCCAAAACACCCACACCTATACACAACAACACCCCAACCAACACCGCCACTCCCGCCCAATCCACACCAAACCCAACCACACACCTTTTTTTGTGTTATATTTTATACTTTGTTTTTCTTTTTATTATTTAATTATTCTTTGAGATTCCACCTACAACTCCCACCCACCGCAACAAACACACCCCCCAACCCATTAATATATTATAGAATAATACCCCCAACCACAAACCCCCCACAAATCACACCTACTAAATATTTCATCACATACACCAATATACCCACTCATTATCACACAACCACATCCATACACTACAACACCCAACACAACTATCATTATCCACCCCACATACACCATTTTATTGCTCATCATATCTAATTAGCTATCTACTAATTTATTACCCACACAACACCAGCAATCGCACACATACCCACACCCAACAGATTTTATACCACACACCTCACAATAACACCCGTACCTAATATAAGCCACCATCCCAAATAATAAAGTGAGTGTTTAACACCCAACTACTCCACACCTAATTCCACACCACTCACTACTCCACACGCACCCACCCACCCACCCCATCCCACCACCCCACACACCACCCAACAACCAACAACACACACACACACACCCCACACCAGACCAACCCACCATACCAACAAACACCACCCACACCCCAACTCACAGACACAAAACACCACGCCACACCAATCCAAGAACACAACTAACCTACCAAACAACCCCCACGCGACTACAGCCACCACACACCCACACCCACAAACACCTCACCAACACCACCACCCAACCACAAACACCACCCACCCCACCCAAACCCCAAAACCCCCCATCCACACCCCCACCAAACACCAACCACACCCCACACCACCACACCAAACACCCCTACCACCACCCACTACAACATCCATCACCACAACACCACCCACACCCAAAACACTACAACACAAACCACCAACAAACCCACAAAATCCCACCCACAAAACCCAACAAAAACAACCGCAACCCCCAACACAACCCCACACACACCCAACACACCCAACCCACCCCAACCCCACAAACATCCCAACAAACACCCACCACCACCACCACAAACCCAACCCACAAACACTCCCAAAACCCCCCACACCCAACCACCAAAACCCAAACCAACACCAAACCCCACCCACCCCCACACCACACCACACCACAACCACCACACCCACCCCCCCACCCCACACAACCACCACACACCACACCACCCACACCCCACACACAACCACCACCCACCCACACCCCACCCAAACCCACCCACCCCACACCAACCACCCCCCACCCACACCCACCCCCACACCCACCACCCAACACACACACCCACCAACCCCCACAACAAACCCCACCCCACCCCCCACCACCCCACACAACACCACACCCCACCCACCAACCACCACACCACCACCACCACACACCCCCACCCACAACACCCACCCCCCAACCAACACCACAACACACCCCAACACACCCACACCACCCCCACCCAAAACCACAACCCCCAACACAACCCACCACCCCCAACACACCACCCACACCCAACCCCACCCCCCAACCAAAAACAAACCACAACAAAACACCCCACAAACCAAACACACAACCACCCACCCAAAACATAAAAACCACATACACAAAACACACCAAACCCACCACACCCCCACCACCAACACACACCCACCCCACCCAACACAACCCACAAAACACAACCCACAACCCACAAACACAAACAACCACAACACCCCAACCCACACAACCCACACACACCTCACAACACACCCACCCACCCACCAAAAACCACCCCCACCACACACCACAAAACCACCCCACCACACACACACCCCACCCAACCAAACACAACACACCCAACCCAACCCCCACCCCCAAACCCCACACAAACAACCACAACAACACACCCCAAACACCCACCACAAAACAACAACAACATCAACCCAACACCCCCACCACCAAAACACCCAAACCCCAAACCAAAAACACCAACACCATCCAAACCCCAACAACACCACACCCACAAACCCACCACACCAACCAAACCACCCACCATTTTTTCACACACACCCCCCCAACCACCCCCACACCAAACACACACCACCCCACCCAACACCCAACATACCACACACAAAACACACAACACCCCAACACCAAACACCACACCACAAACCCCACCCACCCACCACCAACAACAACAACCCCAACACCACACAAACACCACTCACACCCCACCCAACCACCACCCCAAAATCCACCCCACACCCAAACCACACCCCAAACCCACACCACCAACATAACACACACACCCCTCACAAACACCCAACAACCCCCACCACACAACCACCACCCACACACCACCCACCAACACCCCACACAACCACCCCCCCCACCCCAAACCACACCACAACCAACACTACCCACCCCACCAACAAAACAACAAACCAAACAAACCCACCCCCAACCCACACAACACCCCACTAAATCCACCCAAAAACCCCAACCACCACCCACCCCCACAAAACCACCCACACACACACCAACACACCCACAAAACCACACCACACACCAACAACACCAAAACAAAAAACCCACCCCTAAAACAACCCACCCAAACCACCACCCCCAACCCCCACAAACACCCACACCACCACCAACACCCCCCACCAACCCCACCAACCAAACAATCCCACACACACAACAACACAACACCCCACAACCCCCCCAAACCCACACCACCACACACACACCAACCCCACCACACAACATACCACCACCCCACCACACACACAACACCCCACCCAACCCACCCTCAAACACCCACACAAACACCACCCCAAACACACACTCCATACCCACACAACCCAAAATAAACCCCCACCCCCCCACCCCCGCACCCTAAACAACACTAAACAAAAACCCCACACCCATCTCAACACAACCACACAACAAAAACAAACACCCCAAAAAAAAACATCCACCAAGCCTCCACTCCAAAACCTCCCCCACTACACCAAACAAAACACACACCACACAAATCAAAATCCCAACTACCAACCAACGAAAATAAAACAACACCCCACACCACCCCACACCCCACCACAACAAAACAAAATCCCACCCCACCCCCCACACACCCCTTCCACACACTCCAACACACACCACGACACCCCCACACAACAAACACACCCCACCAAACCATCCCCAAACACAAAAAATAACACAACTGTATTTCTTATAATATATATATAAAACAACTCCCCAAAAATTTTATGTTCTTTTTATTAATTCAACAGTAAA
The DNA here is from genome assembly GCA_944989445.1 of Ampullaceana balthica. Lineage (NCBI taxonomy): Eukaryota > Metazoa > Mollusca > Gastropoda > Lymnaeidae > Ampullaceana > Ampullaceana balthica. The sequence goes on along the minus strand of CALYLW010000229.1, from coordinate 761,729 downwards.
ACCCAAAAGCCAAAAACCACCCACTGCTAAACAACTCACATATTTTTTTATTTTTTTTTTCAGAGCAAACCCCTCGCCCACAAACAGTACTACAGATTTTCCACAAAATTACATCCCCACAAATCACACCACATACATTCCTACACTAACCACCACACTAAAACACAACACCCACCCCAACACCACCACCCCAATACACACACACACGCCCACATACAACCATACGTCCATCATCACCTATCTTGACTACCCAATTGGTTTTACACACCCTCACCCACCACACACACTCACCACATTCATACACCAACAATCTACACCATCCCAAACACACCCATCAAAACCCTACCCTCCCAAACCACACAACCCACACAAACCTCCCACACACCACCCAACAACCCACCCCCACCACTAACACTCCCACACATCAACACACCACATCCACTCCCACACATACCACACGCCTCAACACATTTTCACGCATCACACAGTTTTATTTCTAATCACCACCACACCTCTACCCCCGCCATCACACACCCTACCACCACCATAACACACATCACCCCACACAATCCCAAACCATCACCACAATCATAACCAACAAACAACAAAAAACAGCAACACAACACACAACCCCACAACACACTACAACAACCACAAAAACACAACCAAAACCCCCAAACAACACCACTATACCCACAACCACACACACCCACAAACCAAACACACCCCACACACACACCACCCACAAAAACACACATCGACTAAACTATACACACCAACACTAACAAACAAACCAACACCCCTAACCACCACACATCATAAAAACCCACACACCCCACTCCACACACACCCCCCCATAAACAACAACCCCAACACCCACCAAAAAACAACCCACCCCACACACCCCACCCACCCCCAAACAACCCACCCCACCCACCACTCACACAACAACCCATAATCACCCCCCACACACCCACCACAACACCCCAACTCACACACCACCCACTCACACCCCCCCACACACACCAACCCCCCCAACACCACATCCACACCCCACACACCTCAACACACCACCACACACCCCACCACAACATACACCACCTAACACACCCCACACACCCCCACACAACACACACACCACCCACACAACCAACATACAACCCAAACCCCAATCCCCCATACACCCAAACACCAAATCCCACCACCCACCACAAACCCCACCCACCACAAAAACACAAACAACACCACCCCCCCATACCCCACCCCCCAACACCCCCCACACATCACACCCCCCCCCCCAAACCCACTCACACCAACCCAACCCCACACCCCCCACAACAACCCCAACACCCCACCCACCCAAACCCCCCCCCAATATACAACCTCCCCCACCAACCCCCATTAAAAACAACCCATCCCCAACCAACATAAAAAAAATCACCCCACACCCCCCCACCCCTCCCCCCTCCACACCCCCCCCCCCCACCCCCCCTCCCAACCACACAACACAACACCACCCCCCCACTACCCCCCAAACCCCCATCCCCCCCACACATCCCAACATAACAAAACCACACAAATACCCACCCACAAACACAATACAAAACCCCGATAATTCAATATTTTAGTTCAGTTAAACCCCCCCCACCACACAAAACACCCCTAACACCACCCCCCCCCCCCACACCACAACAAAAAAACCCACACACTCCCCCATAACACCAACCACAAACAAACCCAACCCCAAACTCCCACAAAAGCACTAACATATTTTTTTTTTTTCTTGTCTTTGTATTGTTTTTTGTTTTTTAACATTAAGTTCTTTGATGTTATTTTTAAAGCACCCCATTTTACTATTCAACCCATATCAAACACCACACACACCTACCACCCCAACAACAAACTACAATCAACTCTCCCACAAACCCCACCCCACAAAACACAACACACCCCAACCCACACCCCCACCCACAATCCAACCTAAAAATATCATTTTTTATTATATTTTATTTAGATATTATTATATATTTTATTTTATACACCCCACCACAACCCCACCACACCTCCACACCCCACCCAAAACCACAAAAAAACAACAACCCCACACCCAACCACACAACCCCCCCACCCCTCAATAAACATCACACCACCCCACCCACACACCAAACCCCACCACCCCAATTTTTTTAGAATAATCCAACCCCAACAAACAAAACTCACGCAAATTTTATTACCACCCCCCCACATCAACCAACCATCAACCCACACCCCCCCCACAAACAACTTTTTTCAACAACAAAAGCCAACTCCAACCCATGCCACCCTCATAACCACCCCACCCTCACTCCCCATTCATCACACAAACAACAAACAACTCATACACCTCACAACCACACCACTCCCAAACCCCACACCAAAACACAACTAACTACCTCCACACACACACAACCCCCCCACCCCACCCCACCCCACACCACCACCCCACACCCCACCCCCCCCACACCCCACCCCCCCCACCCCACCCCACACCCCACCCCCCCACACCCCACCCCACCCCACCCCCCCCCCCCACCCCACCCCACCCCACCCCACCCCACCCCACCCCACCCCCCCCCCCACACCCCACCCCACCCCACCCCACCCCACCCCCCCCACCCCACCCCACACCCCACACCCCACCCCCCCCCCCCCACCCCACCCCACACACACCCCACCCCACCCCACCCCACCCCCCACCCCACCCCACCCCACCCCACACACCCCACCCCACCCCACCCCACACCCCACCCCCCCCACCCCACCCCACCCCACCCCACCCCACCCCACCCCACCCCACCCCCAACACACACACACACCCACACACACCACTCACACACCCCCCACCCACCCCCCCACCCCAACCCCTGATTACCCACCACCACCACCCCCATCACCAACCACAACCCACATCCTCACACACGCAAAACACCAAACACCCACAACACCCATTTCACACCACCACAACCACAATCACACCACAAAAAACACCCACAAATAAACAACCCACCCACCAACACTATCACATCCACCTACACACACCCACCCAAATAACCACCAAACACAACCCCACATCAACACCACAAAACAAACACACAACACCCCAACACAAACAAACACCCACACCAACACAAGTAAAACAAACACACACACACCACACAAAACCAAACACAAAAATAAAAACCACACACTACACAAACCACACAAACACACAAACAATCTACACACAAGAAAAAAACACCCAACAAACACATAAACACACACTACATAGATACCACAAAAATAACAAAACAAAACAACACACCAAACAAAATCCCACACACAAACCACACAACACCCACCACCACTACATCCCCAAAAAACACAACACATCACACAACAAAACAACAACACACCACACAACAACAAAAACACCAAACCAAAACCCAAAACAAAACACAAAAAAACACACAAAAAAACAATAAAAACACAAAACACAACAACCAACTAGCATACAACCAGACACAAACACCAAAACAACAAAAATCAAAACCAAACAACACCAAACAACAAAAACTACAAAACACAAAAACACACAAAACAAAAAACACAAACAAAAACAACACCCCAAACACACACACCCCCAAACCCAAAAACCAACAAACCCACAACACACAAAAACAAAACAAAATCACAAAAACCCAAACAACCCATAAAAACACAAAAAAACACAACAACACACCTACAACAAAACCACAAACACAAACAACACACACCACAACCCGTATAGATAAACAATAAAGACACCAACACTTTGTTTTTGTTTTAGTCTCAACCACTCCAAATAACTACCAACAAACACACCACCACCAACAAAGACTACACCAAAACACACCACAACGACAAACAACCCACACTCCACTAAACACACAGCCAACCCAAAGCCACCACCCCATAACCCCAACACACCCCTTTTTTCTTGTTTATATTTTTTCCAATCCCCACAACGAACACCCAACACACCAACCACATAACACCACCAACGATCCAACATGTTTATCTTTTTCTCTATGTAATTTATATCAACATCACCCAAACTACCTATTCCAACAAAATCACACACAACTCCTACAACACAACAAACAACACCACACACAACAAAACACAAATACCAACCATTCTAAACTATCACACCCAACCACAAACTCCACACCCCACATTCAAACACACACACTACTCCACACACGCAAAACCACTACCCACACACACAACTTTTTTGATTTGTTGTTAAAACACAACCACAACCATATATAGCACAAAAAACCGAACACACACCACACCATCCAAACAAAAAACAAAACACACAACAAACAAACCCCACCTCAAAAACTTACACACGCCAAAACATACAGATACCAAAATCAATACACCCATAAACAAAACACAACATAACACCAAAACAACACAGAACATTTACTCAGTGTTATTTATATAGACAAACCCCAACAACACACACAAATAAACAAAATACACAAAGAACATCAAAAAACACAACCACTCACTCCACATTTTAGACAACAACAACCCACACCACAAAAAACCATACCACAACAATACAACACACAACAAACAAAATCCAACACAACACACAAACCAACCACACAACACACCCCAAACCAACAAAAACACCACAAAACCCCAGACAACACCACAAAACAACCCACACAACCCAAAAACACCAGACACACAAAACAAACACAACAACCACAACAACCCACAAACACACCACAACCACCACAAACAAAAACACCAACAACCCACAAACACACAACAAAACACAAACACACAACAACACACAACCAAAAACAACACCCCAAAACAAACAAAAACAACCACACACCAAACAACACCACCAGACAAATCAAAACACACCAACACAACACACACCACAAACAACCACCCACAACACTCAACATCCCAACACAACCCCACCAACAACAACACCCTACCACCCAAACCACCACCACACCAAACACACACCCGCCACCACCACCACCCCACCAACCACCCCCACACACCCCACCCCACACCCAACACACCCCCACACCACAAACACACAACAAATCCCCAACCCACCCACCCCCAACACACCACCCCACCACCACACCACACACCAACCCCACACCCAACAACACAAACCCACACACACCAAAACGCACCATATACCAACAATAATACAAAAACACACACACAAAAAAAACATTATACACAAAACATATAAAACAAAAAACCAAAAACAACAAAGAAAAAAATATACAAAAACATAACACAAACCAAAACAAAATAATACACATACATACAGCTAGAAAAATATAGCCAATACATAAAAACAGCTGCAAAACAACATACATAAAACATAAAAACATATTATTAAAACCATATAAAAAGGAAACAAATATAATATCATAAAAGAACAAAAATAAAAGAAAAAATAAACATACACATAAAGTATTAAAAACAAAAATAATTATCAAAAAAGTATATTATAAATAAAAAATAAATACACACAAAAAGAAAGTACTACAAAGATAAATAAAAATAAAAATAAAATATATAATATTAAATACAATATATATATATCCAAAACAAAGAACATACATACTAAAAATAAAAAAATAAAATATATAATATAATAAATATATATATAAAATAATAAAAAAAAATATATAAAAAAAATAATATAAAAAAAAATAAAATAAAAAAAAATAAAAATAAAAAAAAATAAAAATATAAAAAAAAATAAAAAAATAAAATAAAAAAATATAAAAAAAAATAAAAAATAAAAATATAAAAAAAATAAAAAAAAATAAATATATATATAAAATAAATAAAAAATATAAAATATAAAAAAAAATATATAATATATAATATAAAAAATATATAAAAAAAAATAAAATATAAAATAAAAAAAAAAATAAAAAATACTAAAAACACAAAAATAACACATATATATATATATAGACACACAAAAAAATACACACATAACACACACCAAAAAATAAAAAAATATAATAATATATAAACACATGAAAAAAAAACAACACCAAAAACAAATATAAAACCAAAAACGAAAAAACAAAAAACAAATACAAAAACAAAAACAAAAACAAACACAAAAACAAAACAAACAAACAATCACACAAACCAACAACACACACACAAAAACCCACCCAACACCACCAGCAAAAACACCAACACCCACCACAAACAAAAACCAACAACAAATCAAACAACACCCACCACCCACACCACGAAAGCAAAACCCACCCACACACCCACCAACCACCCACACACCCCCAACCCACACAGCCCACACACAAAAAACACCAAAAACAACTACAAAACCAACCACATCAACAAATACCCCACAACAAAAAACAAACACACAAAACACACCCACAAAAACACATCAAACACACCAACACAAAAACAAAAAAACACACCAAACAAAACAAAAACAAAACCAAACACCAAACACAACACACACCACTAAAAAACAAACAAAAAACCCAAACAAACCACAACAAAAACACACCACATAAAACACAACCAACCCACACACACACCACACACCCACCACCAAAAAACACAAAACACCACTCACAACAAACCAACAAAAAACACCCAAACCCCAAAACCCACAACAACACAACT
>CALYLW010000228.1:580000-752500 GCA_944989445.1 Ampullaceana balthica | reverse complement strand
AATTGGTTTGTGAGATGTAAGAGGTTAAATTTGTTTGTGAGATGTAAGAGGTTAAATTGGTTTGTGAGATGTAAGAGGTTAAATTGGTTTGTGAGATGTAAGAGGCTAAATTGGTTTGTGAGATGTAAGAGGTTAAATTGGTTTGTGAGATGTAAGAGGTTAAATTTGGTTTGTGAGATGTAAGAGGTTAAATTTGTTTGTGAGATGTAAGAGGCTAAATTGGTTTGTGAGATGTAAGAGGCTAAATTGGTTTGTGAGATGTAAGAGGTTAAATTTGTTTGTGAGATGTAAGAGGCTAAATTGGTTTGTGAGATGTAAGAGGTTAAATTGGTTTGTGAGATGTAAGAGGTTAAATTTGTTTGTGAGATGTAAGAGGCTAAATTGGTTTGTGAGATGTAAGAGGTTAAATTTGTTTTGAGATGTAAGATATTAACGTTTTTGTGATATGTAACAATGAATGGTTATTTAATTATTATATGTATGTTATGATCTCCATGTAAAGCGCCGTGAGCCCGGTTCCTTACTGGGATACAGAGCTATATAAATTATCAATTATTATTATTATTATTATTATTAGTCTTCTGTATGCGTGACGCCAAAATAGTTACGCTTTATAAGAACAAAGGAGATCGCAGCGATTGCAATAACTATCGTGGTATCTCCTTACTGAGTATTGTGGGAAAGGCTTTTGCCAGAGTGATCCTTGCACGCCTGCAAATTCTGGCGCAAAATGTCTACCCAGAATCACAATGCGGTTTTCGGGCTGGCCGGTCAACAATGGACATGATCTTCTCACTCCGTCAGCTACAAGAGAAATGTCGGGAGCAACAGAAAACCCTCTTTGTTGCCTTCATAGATCTAACAAAGGCATTTGACCTGGTCAGCCGCGAGGGTCTGCTACGTATATTGGAAAAAAATAGGATGCCCGCCGCGGCTTCTCTCCATCATCGAGTCCTTCCACACCAATATGCACAGCACAGTGCTCTTCGATGGTGCCACCTCAGAACCCTTCCCAGTCTGTAGCGGAGTCAAACAGGGTTGTGTACTGGCTCCAACACTCTTCGGTATCTTTTTCTCGATGCTACTGCGTCATGCATTCGAGGACTGTTTCGAGGGTGTAAACATCCATACCAGGGCGGATGGAAATCTGTACAACATCAGCCGTCTCCGTGCAAAGAGAAAAGTGGAAAATGTTTTAATTAGAGAGCTGCTCTTCGCGGATGACGCAGCCCTTACCTCACATTCAGAGATAGGTCTCCAACTTTTGGTCGACAAGTTCTCAGAGGCATGCAAAGATTTTGGTCTAACGATAAGCCTCAAAAAAGACCAACATTATGAACAGAACTGATGCTCCCAGCAATCCCATTGAGGGAAACACCTTGGATGTCGTCGATGATTTTACCTACCTTGGCAGTAACATCACAAGCACACTCTCCCTGGAAAAGGAAATTGAAACCAGAATCGGCAAGGCTTCATCATTAATGGCTAGGCTGAATAAAAGAGTGTGGAACAATGCACAGCTCACTGCTAGGACAAAAATCACTGTGTACCAGGCCTGCGTGCTCAGCACACTCCTCTATGGCAGCGAGTGCTGGACGACCTATGCCAAACAAACAAAGCAACTCAACAGCTTCCACTTACGATGCTTGCGCAGGATTCTGCACATCAAGTGGCAGGACAAGATAACGAATGTCGAGGTACTCAGAAGGAGTCATATGCTGAGCATGCACTCAATCCTGAGTGAGAGGCGCCTGCGGTGGCTGGGACATGTCCGCAGGATGAACTCGGAGCGCATTCCAAGAGCCCTGCTTTACGGTGAGCTGGCAACTGGTGTGCGGAAGAGAGGACGCCCCTGCTTGCGCTTCAAGGATGTCTGCAAGAAAGACATGAGTCTGGCGCAGATAGACCATAAAACGTGGGAAACCATTGCTGAGGAACGCACCTCCTGGCGGGCTAAAGTACGCGAGGGCATCCAAGTCGCGGAAGCTTCCCTTACAGTCAAGAGCGAGGAGAAAAGGGCCAGGAGAAAGGGGAAGGGGGGCAGAGGAGCAGGAGGAAACGCCATCATCCCATGAGGATGGACGGATGCCATAGAACCATAGAAGTCTTCTGTATATAGTAGCTTCTGTAAAAGACGAGATAAGCTTATAAATTATTTTGTGAGATGTCAGATTATATGGTGACATCTCAGATTATATGGTGACATGTCAGATTATATGGTGACATGTCAAGCAACGCAACTCTAACATTGAAGCTCTTGTAAATCTTGAATAATATAAAGATTTAGAAAAATTTGGCTTATGTCTAATATTGTCAAGTTTTGTTTTTTAATAAATCAAACAAGTGTAAAAATGATATTGAAATTTTTTTAAATACATATGCATAATTTAATATAATAAATATAATTTATACAGCGAAGTGGCATCCACATGCAAGTGCAGCTTCAAATTAAGGCGGCCCTTAAAAGCAAGATCTGGATTTGGTTCTAGTTACCTTCCTCACTGTCGTTCTAATAATGCTAATTCCCTTATCGTTGGCTCCCGGAGAGTCGGTCGAAGGAGAGAAACTAAAGGGTCAAGAAGGGATGGGTTGGTGTGGAAAAATATGGCAGTGGAGTGTGTGGAGGTAGAGGAGATGGGCGATGGATGGATTGAGGATGGTGATGGGTAAGTTAGATGGTATTTGGATGGCAGGTGAATAATCTTAATTAATTTTTATTTCAAAGGCCACATTTTTAAAATGAATTAAATATTATAAGTAAAATCAAAAAAGGATTTTGAAGGGAGAGAAGTATGACATGTTTTAAGGGACATAAGCGAATTTAAAAAATTTAAAACATTTTAAAATAATTATAACATTTTTTTTTATATTTATAACAATTAGCTATTAATTGAAAAATAATGATTTTTAACTATAATTTGTGATTATCTTTGCTCTGGCACACAAACGCATATATAATTAATTTTCTATTATACTGTTATTAACCTTTGGAGGTTACTTAAAGTTTCTAGCTAGGATTGATGTTTGCATGGATTGCACGTATATCAAGAGATATCTCTTTGTAATAGGAGGCATTTTACGTAATTAAAAAAAATAATTAAGAATTAAATTATCTTAGATTACTAGCCAGAGCGTTTGTGAGATGCTGTATCTAGAAGTTATTGGCAGGTATTGCGTACCTTTTACTCAGGTAAAGTGAACTCAGATTGTGAACATAGTGTTCAAGCCACATGAACATCAAACTTTTATTTACATATTCCTGATTTTGTCATTAGCATCTTGTGTCCTCGTAAGCAGTTAGTGAGTGAAATTTGAAAGTGAATTAAACGACGAGAAGTAAAGACTCAATTCCAAGATTTTGTGTCGGAATGTCAAGAAAGACGCGGTGGTTGAGTGGCAGTGCGCTCGACTGGCGTACCGATGGTCACGGGTTCGAATCCATGTGAAGGCAAGGATTTGTATCCGGGGCCTAGGGCGTCCCTGAGTCACCCAGCTCCGAATGGGTACCTAACACTAGTTAGGCGGCTGGGTAATGCGTGGAACCCACAAAGCCGTGGCCTGTGAACGCTGCATCACGTGCCAACAGATCATCTGTCATGGTCTGTGGACGCAATTATCTTCTGCATAGAAGGAGCGTCTGTATAGATAAGATAAGATAAGATAAGATAAGATAAATAAGATAAGATAGATAAGAAAGATAAGAAAGTTTACCAAAAATCACGTAAGTTAAAAACTTGGTAATGATAGAATTTAACGGGAGTATCATACTGGGGGACGGAAATATTTGTCCAACAAAATGCGCGAGCATCATTAGACTTAAACAGCCATCAATATTACACGGGAAATAACTTGAGGGTAGTGAGGGAACTCTCCAATCTTAGACTTTTCAATTCCTTTTTTACACGCTTTTATTTAACTCACACTGTTGGTATGTTGTATGTTGTATCCGTCAAATCTTGTAACATAAAATTAAGCCACTTCTGGTGGTCCTAGAGATCTCAAAATTTCACCACGGATAGATGGTGGATGACAATGCATTGTGTCAAAATTTCAGATCGATCGAATGTACCCTAATTAAATGAATGAATTTTTAGGTTTTAGTTTACGTCAATATTATCGCTCACCCAATGAACCACGCCTCAATTCGCCCTAGAGGGATACACGCAATTTCAATGTGTTGATGTCAGAAGTGGATTGTAAAGAGTTTGTATTATAATTTTAAAAAGAACGTCATTTGTCAGAAATTGATGGTCGAATTGTTAGTGATAGTGTAATAGAGCTGACCTGGAGGTGCGGGGTTCAATTTACAGTTGGGGAAACTTTTTTTTGTTACATAAATTTTTAATTAATGATCTATCTTTTAAATCACATTTAAGTATAACTAATTAAATTGAATTGATAAGTTAAAAAAATACGAAAAATCGGTATAAAAAATGTTGATACTAAGAAGTAGAAAATAAAATATTTAAAAAAATCTTTTTTTTTAAAGGACACGCTTTTATTTTCATATAGAAAGTGCACTAAAAACAAGAAAATAAAAATGTTCAATCCGTGAACCTATCGACTGCACATAAAAGCGTGGGGCCCTCATCACAACTCGCTATCATGTACAAGGCTGCGAAACATAAATACAAATTTATATGAATATTAATAAACATTAAAAGTTTCACAACTTTGATCATATACATGCTACTATCATATTAATTAGAAAAATGTATCTATAAGCAAAAGAGTAGTTGCAATAAGAAATGAGTTGTGATGGGCGCCCCACGCTTTTATGTGCAGTCGATAGGTTCACGGATTTAAAAAAAATTATTTTCTTCTTTTTAGTGCACTTTCTATATGTAAATAAAAGCGTGTCCTTTTTAAAAAAAGATTTTTTAAATATTTTATTTCAAATGAAATCGTCCTTGATCATGTATGTCTTAGACGCCCAGGGCGCCAATTGTGAGATAAAGGTAAGGGTGAAAAATTACAGTTTGCCCCTAAGAGGGAATATTTTCACTTTTAAAAACAAGCATTAACCCCATCTATATACGTGACCATGAACTGGCCATACAATTTCAACCAATCTTTTTAGCGACATGGGCTTGTCATTTCTCAGACTGGACATCATATCTCATGACGTCATGTTACTATTGGGGCCGTCCAAAAATGACGTCACGTACTTAGGGGGGAGGGGTCACACATTTGTGACGATGTGTGACGAGAGGAGGGGGGGGTTGAAGAAATGTGACGTCACATCAAAAGGCGCCACTTTAAATAAAAGTTTCACTTAAATATTTTATTGTTTACAATTAATTTAATGACTATTTACATGGCACCACGCGTGTTACGAAATTAGAGTGCAGATTTACACAAAATACATGCTTAAATGACGTGGAGAAAGATCTACAACTGGGCATCCAATATTGGAGAAGAAAGGCGTTGATTAGGACTGAGTGGAAGGAGGTCGTGAGGCAGGCCCAAGCCCTACATGGGCTGTAGCGCCACAGGGATCGGGGGATGGACATACTTTATTGACAAAAAAGTGATTTTAAACATGCTCATTTTCAAATATGAAATACGGCTTTTATGGGGGCACAGCTTTGTGACGTCATATTGGAGGGGGTTTTAAGTTTTTGTGACGACGTGTGACAAGGGGGAAGTCAAAAATCGGTAAAAATCCGTGACGTCATTTATGGACGGCCCCGTTTTGAAGAGAAAGTTTTTTCATAAAGGATCATTTTGAGATAAATATAATAGTTACAATACGTTTGAAACATTTTGTACAGCATGCACAACAAACTCTACAATAAGATTGTGTTTTTAAAAAATCGATTCTTAATATTTTCTCTCCGTCTCCCCCACCCGCAGCGCTGGGCCTTACCCAGCCAAACGTAACAAACAAAACACCATAGAACAATGAAGAATGTCAACAAAGGGTTTCAGTCGAGCAGACAAGTGTCAAATGCCGAGTTGAGTCCGACCTATTTCAAAGTACAAGCACACAAGCGGCACGCTAGGAGAGCTCACACAAGCGGCACGCTAGGAGAGCTCATGCAAGCGGCACTCTTAAAAAAAAGGGGGGGGGGAGAGATACACATAAGCGAAATGCTGGGAGACCTCATACAAGTGGCACTCTAGGGGGGGGGGCTCACATAAGAGGCACGGTAGTAGAGCTCATACAAGTGGCACTCTAGTAGAGCTCATACAAGTGCATGGCACTCTAGGAGAGCTCACACAAACGGCACTCTAGGAGAGCTCACACAAGCGGTACCCTAGCAGAGCTCACACAAGCGGCACTCTAGGAGAGCTCACACAAGCGGCACTCTAGGAGAGCTCACACAAGCGGCACTCTAGGAGAGCTCACACAAGCGGCACTCTAGGAGAGCTCACACAAGCGGCACTCTAGGAGAGCTCACACAAGCGGCACTCTAGGAGAGCTCATACAGACTTAATGAAACTTGTACGGGAAATGGCAAGACACGGCGGGGTCATGATGCTCATTCTATGATTTCCCAGGTCTTATGTCAGCCGCAGTCGTGTATTGTAGATCATTTGGTAGCATCGATCGGAGATCATTGGTGTGGAAGGCGGGTGGGGGAGGATGGGGGTCAAATAAGGATGGTGTGGGGGGAGGGAGTCGAATGGGTGGAAAAGATAATGGAATCGATGGTTCCATGAATTGTTTTGAATGAACGTTTTGTGTCTGGCGTTTGGTTCAAGTAGATTGATGCTTGGTGTTTGGTTCAACCGGAATGGTGTTTGGAACAAGTGGAACTGTTGAATAGTGTTTGGTTATACAGTATAAATAGTTGAATAGTGTTTGGTTACATATGTTTGTTGAATGATGTTTGGTCCAAACGGATTGTTGGGTGGTGTTTTTTTTTCAAGTAGATTGTTGAATGGTGTTTGGTTACGGTAGATTGTTAAAAGGTGTTTGGTTAAAAGTTATTTGTATCGGTTATTAGAGTGATAATGGGAGTCAAGGAATTATTTGCTGGTATTATCAGATTGTGTGACAGTGTAAGAATCATTGATAGAGGGAAATTCTAGTTATTGGATTATTACACGTGTTGGAAAAACTTGTAGTCGTGAAATTTTCAATGATTCAGAGGTTTGTCTCAGTGGTTCCCAACCTTTATTTGGGTGGCGACTCCTTTTTATAAAAGCCATTTGGCCCGCGACACATGAAGTTTAAATAAGTCATTTTCCATAACGTTTTCACAAAATAGAGCAAATTTGCATTCAAGTGAATATTTTTTGGTCTACAGTTGGCGACCCACAGAAAATCCGTCGCGACCCCCACTGATTCGGTTTATTCGAATAGTTCAAGGATTGGAATGACGCAGGAGTTAGAATGATTCAAAGATTTGAATAATTCTAAGTTTGGAATGACTCTGAGGTTGGAATTATTCAAGCATGGAATGATTTAAATGTTTGATTGATTCAGCTGTAGGAATAGATCAGGGTTTGGAATGATTCCAAGTTTGGAATGACTCCTCAGGGGTTAAAATGATTCAGAGATTAAAATGACTCGGTTGTTATAATGATTGTGACGTTGGAATGACTCGTATGTTTGAAATTCAGTCGTTGGGTTGAGCTATGGAAGACGTTGGGTGATATAGTTGTCGGTATTTGGAAACAGAAAGAATTCAATATTGATTGACTTGACTCGTTTTTCAACATTCGTCATGATCTTTGCTACAATCTAACGCCAAATATTCGATCGGTGTTATATCATTTCAAGTCTATGGTAGTCTAATAATTTACATTCTTATGTGAGGTGTTAGGTCTTTATTACACTCTTATGTCAAATTTTATTGTCGTTCTTGGTTCGCTAGGGATTATTTCAAGGGTAACTTTCAATATGTGTCTCATTTATTTATCTATAAAAATTTATTAATTTATTCATCTATAATCATTTATTTCAAGATTCCAGAACATAACAAAATTAAATGCATTCTAACGAATAACAATTTTTAAAACTCTTTTTATCTGTATCAACTAGGCAATATTAATTTCTAAAAAATAGTCCCCTAAAAATCAATTAATCAACAGAATTATACGGCTTGGCAATACTTTGTTCAATCACTTTTTCTACAATACATGTAATTGCATGGTCTTTTACTTCATTGAAGGTTTTTTTCCAACATCCTTCTTAGCCACTCTTACCTCACGGATGGATTTTATCTACATATCGACCTGCCATCGGACGCTCGGATGCCTCAGCCACCGGCGACGGTTCGATTTTTTTATTCAAGGATCGACCGTGACATCAGCTGTGACATAATATGTCATTTCAACCTTGTCATGGAGCGCGGACAAAAGGCACGGATGATATCTCGTCGGTTCACATTGTGTGTCATCGGAGACCACATTATGTTTCAGATTTTTTTTTATTTGAAACTTGCCCTCGTGTTTTGAGAGTTGTGTCTATCTTAAAACTGAGATCTGTTGCTTGCAGTAGTGTTATTGAAAACTTAGCAATGTCATCAACCAAGGAAGGACCCGGGTGTGATCCACTAGATCCCTGGTCAGTCAACTGTGTCGCTGTAGCCTGGTGCCGATTGGGGAGATGTTGCTATCAGATATGCTCCGATACGCCCCCATACCCCTACCCCCCAGGGACCAGGGTCTTGTGGTCTGTTTTGTGGATGCGAACAGAAATGAATTGTTTACGGCATATTAAGGGAGGAAGAAGCTCTTTACGGGGGGGGGTGAAGGAATACTTGGATGCTATCCAGTGGATATGATAAGGTGATATAGATACCTAAAGCTTTGAGTAGGAGAACTTTACTAGGGGGATGAAGGAATACATGGATGTTATCCAGTTGATAGATATGTTGAGGTGATATAGACACAAGCAGCACTTGAGGGTGGAAGCACTACATTAATAACGACTGGGTGTTTGAACGACTGTTGAACGACACCAAGAAGATATGCTGTGGTGATCAGGTCTAACATTTTATATCAAATCTAGGAGGCGTGTGCTTATAGGGGGGCGTGGTGGTGGGGTGAAAAAAAAGGGGGGGGGGTCAAAACGTTTTAATGGGAACGAGCTGATGGGACCAGAGGTACATTCATCATTTTTACAAGCACATCGAAACTATTTCTATTTCTGAAAATGTTATAATGAAAACTCACAGCAATTTAAGACATCAGATCCTGATTCAGACACTCTTCTTGAGCATTGTCGGATGAATTATAGTGGATGAGATATGCTGGATGAGTTATAATGGATGCGATGTGCTGGATTAACTATAATGGATGAGATGTACTGGATAAGTTATAATTGATGAGATGTACTGGATAAGTTATAATGGATGAGAAGTAATGGATAAGTTATATTGGATGAGATGTGCTGGATAAGTTATAATGGATGAGATGTACTGGATAAGTTATAATGAATGAGATGTTTCTGGATAAGTTATAATGGATGAGATGTGATGAATTAATTATGTTTGATGAAATATAGTGGATGAAAAATGTTGAATACGACATGTTGGATATTAAGTTTTTGTATTTTTTTTCCAAAAACAAACCAGAAAAACCTGAATTAACGAAAGTTTATTTTTGTATTAGTCTTATTATAGAAATATCACGATTTTTTTACATTGATATTTTCTGAGGTATTGGATATGCCACGGCCGTGAATATTCCGTTTCGTTTTGTAATAACGAATGAAGCAAGTATGAAGTAAAGGAAAAAAATAACAAGTATTGTATAACTCCTACAAAAAATGTTGGGCGAGGAGACAATGGGAGAGAACTCTAGACTGACGCCTCATTCGGGTTCCTGAAAAGGATAGGTCTTAACGTAAGCTGTGGTCTATTCACGTCCCATCATTAGTAACGGTTATGAAATCAAACACTGGCATGATACATTATACATGAGGGCCGTGACACCAATGGAAGCTGTGTTAACGTTGAGACCTGTGAATAGCACAACTCTGGGAGATACTGTGACGCCGTAAGGAGATATTTTATCGATGGAACCTGTGAATAGCACATCCTCTTGTGGAAGATTGGTCAAACACAAAGGGTTGATCTTTTCACTGATTTAATGACCAAGCACAAGAATTTGCCAGACATACAACATTTAACGAGAACGCCAACAAGAGATAGCCACCAGAACGCGTAACTATTTTAGTGTACGAGATTGGTTTGTTGGTAACTACTCGTCATGAGATTGCGTCAGCGTGTACCAATCAAAGAAAGTTGTTTAATATACTTGCAAGAGATCGTTGAGATTGACTACATGGCAAAAAGAACGAGGGGGAAAAAACAGCTGAATTTCGAGAATAAATAATAGTAAAACCTATCAAAATGCTTTGTTAATTTCAAATTCACGTCTGTTTGACTTACGATGTGAGATGCTTGTCAGAAGGTCACATGATAACCCCGTGTCGCGATTACTTAACAGATTTTAGCCTATAAACGAAGATCTGTTCTAGGGCCTTGTGACTTTTCTGTTACGGACTTATGTCTGAAAATTACATTTGTCGAATCTAGCTAGGGGATACGGTGGTCGAGTGGCAGCCATGGATTTGTTCCCGAGTCCACCCAGCTTTGAGTGGGTACCTAACGCATAGTTAGGGAAAATAAAAGGCTGGGTAATGCGTGGAACCCTTATAGCCGTGGCATGTGAACGCTGCATCACTTGCCAAAATCAACTGCTGTCTTGCAGATTGTCTTTTAAAACCTTCCTTCTAACATAATACTAACACACAGTGTCGGTAATTTTTTTGCCTTGGTTGGTGGTTTTTTTTTCCCTGATACGGGAATCCAGAAGCTGGTAGTGTTTATTAACAAACTTAATTTTCGGATCAATTATCTCAATTTTTTTATAAATTTTCGATTTTTAATTCTAGATCCAGGACTCAAAACATGATAGGTCCACAGAAATTCACTGAATTGTTTATGTACACGGTGTATCGCATTGCTGGTTTAACGACGCTGGTGATAAAAATAAACACATATTTATTTGTTCTTTTGATACTAGAAAATTTTGTATATAACAGCATGTATCACTGTTTTGTTAGGATAGCTACCTTGGGGAGAGAGATAAACACAAAAGCCTGTGTTCTCTTTGAGCTAGGGACCGCAATGATAGCCGACAATTTTAATTTCCGGTTCTGATGACATTTTTTTTTCTTTGAGACCGGTAGTCGAAGATTTAAAGTTTCATTTAGCCGAATGTTAAAAAGTCAACGTGGCGTTTAGCATCCTCCCCAGGACCTGGATTCACGTTTTCTTTTTTATAATTAAAACAAGCCAAAGTTTCGTCTTAGAGGGGATCTGATGGCGCCAGCGTTGAAACAAGGTCTGAGGATGATGTGGGATTGTGTGTGTGTGTGAGGGGGGGGGTTGTTGGGTGGTTGGGTTAGGGGGAAGGGTGGTGTGTGTGTTGTGGTGGTGGTGGGGGTCAGGTGGTGTGTGTGTTGTGGTGGTGGTGGGGGGTCAGTTGGTGTGGGTGTTGGGGTGGTGGTGGGTGGTCAGTTGGTGTGGGTGTTGTGGTGGTGGTGGGGGTGAGGTGGTGTGGTGGTGTTGGGGTGGTGGTGGGTGGTCAGGTGGTGTGGGTGTTGTGGTGGTGGTGGGGGTGAGGTGGTGTGGTGTGGTGTTGTGGTGGTGGTGGGGGTGAGGTGGGGGTGAGGTGGTGTGGTTTTGGGGTGGTGGTGGGGGGTGTAAAGATTCCAAAGTCCGTATTGGAGTTTGGGTGACTGGCAATTCTAGCAACGGACGCTATTTTTAAGATAAAAGATACAACAAAAAAAGTCTAGTACATAAAGTCTGGATACTAAATTATTATTTTTAAATCAGCTGAAATAGAATTGTGTTGTTTTTAAAAATATTTTTTACTCACACAAACATACCCAAAACAAAACCCATTCCAAAAAAAGAATTTAATTAAATAAATTAGCGCCATTAATTTCTGTGAAATAAAATGGAACATTTCTCTACACTAACAATTTAAATTATGTAAAACCCTCTCATTGAAAAAAAAAGATAATAATTTTCATTGAATGCAAGAGCTAAATGGAGAGAAATAGAAAAGATATAATCCTGGTCTACTCTAATTATTTGGGTTGTTGTTTATTTTATTATTTTTTTTCTTGTTAATTTTAATGAGCAGCAAAAGTCCCTAAACATTTAGTACGTAGGTCAGTAGGAAATATATTGAATGCAGAGAGAACTGACCCCAGTTAGAACTGATGGAATAAGGAATGGTTAGCGTCTTAGCGTGCTTTGTGGTATGTGTTACAGACGCTTATATAAACAAGATTATTGCGTCATACGCTAATCAATGTTTTCTGTCTAATCTAGCATTTTTATTAGAGTTTTGAATGTTGATAGTGTGTTGGGTTTCCTCTACCGTTCAGGCAACCCTTTCCACGTCCGAATGTTTCCCCAGGGGAAGACGTGGGGTTTGTTCTTACATATAAAACGATTTTAAAAAAACATACGTCTATCACAGTATTTTACTAGATTGTCTTTGTGTTGTATTTCCAAAATAGAATTTAATGTCTTATGTATTATCGATATTTACGCTTTGTTCTTAGTGCAGCTTTATAGACAGAAGTGTAAGGGAATTGCCACGGCGAATAGAAATCTGCTGTTGACAACAAGGAAAGAAGCACTGAATAAAACATTTGATTAAAAACGTTGAAATAAAACAAAGCAACCGCCATTATTACGAAACAATACATATTGTATAAGAAAGACACTTTTGGGGCACAATGTAAAACAAAAGACACATTACAACATATAGAGATTTTCGAATGCTTTTTTGCATGCTCTAAAGTCAGGTAGAAAACTCACATCAAAATATCGCGTTGTAAAGTCAAAGGTTAAAGTAATGTAAAAGTCAAAGAAGCAACTGATTGAAAAAGTTAAATGATAAAGTCGGAAAATGAATTATAATACTGAACAAAAAATAAAATAGATCAATACAATAACTCTCTGATTGAGGCTAATCGGTTTTGTCACAAAGCTATTTCATTAGAGAAATAAAAACGTATATCGAAAAGCAGTATGACTTTTAGTGCAAACCTGAAACGGCTCATTGACAAAGACAGAGCAAAAATTAAATTAAAAGCAAGAAGTATTGCCCAGTTCACTGGACCGTGAGAGAGATGCTGACGATTGTCACCCAGTCATGTCACCAAGGCGCATGTCTTTCAGCATTTCTCAGAAAAAAGTCATGCTATTTTTCGATCAACCGATAGTTTTATAAACAAAGATAGAGTCGATAATGAGAAACTAATTGTGGATGAGCATGACACAACCCCCACCCCCTTTTTTTTTACATGCGCTCTTAAATTTGTGTACCTGTCAAATATGCTTTAGCCACGAAAGCATTTATTAATTTTCTTGAGAAATTAAACGAATTAACTAATCTATGTTATAATGTTCGAAGTCAGGTTCTAAGAACAGAAGGAGAAATTTAAAAATATTTCTGGATATGTTCCGTAAATGAGAACTAGCAAGTATAAAATTATCTTCTTGGAATAAAGGGTATACGCTAATCAAACATGACATTAGCCACACCTCCATAAGAATACTAATATGCGAATGCCGTCATCGATTTAAGTGTAGCTTGGCAGTGACTTTAGAACCTCGCTTCAGAAGACGCGCATACAAATAAAACAAACCCGTAAAAACAAAGTTTTTGACTATAGATCCCTTATATATGAGACATAACTAACAGTATTGATTATTTTCAAACATTTACAGACTGAATCTGTCTTAACTCAACTTTGCATCAAAACCCTAGTGGGGGGAGGGGTGGGGGGGGGGAGAGGGGAAAAGTCTGGTCACCGATTCGCTTGACCGAGCTCAGAGTGACACGTAAAATGTAAACAAAAGCGCCCCGTCGCTTCGTTGGGTCGCCTCAATGCGTCAGCTCAAAATTTCACGTGGGAAAAAAACAATAACAAACCGTGAATTTAAATTACATACCTCGTATAAGGATAAATTAAAAATGCATTAATTTAATTACGGTACGTTCGATCGATCTGAAATTTTGATACGATGCATTGTTAGGTCAGACGGGTCAGTGTGCCAAATTTCAGCTCGATCGAATCACGGGAAGTGGGTCATTTTCGACTTTTGTTTTTCCGCCCGCCCATGAGATGATGAGATGATGAGAGAGATGATGAGATGACGACAGAGACGGCCGCGAAGTTAATATAAGGGATTTAATAATAATCCTTGCCTCGACATGTAGGAAGATATTTTTATATGTAACCCTTAGTAAACTGTAGGTTCACATATATATGAAGGTATCATTTGAAAATCTCTTAGACCGGACTCGTAAGGACGTGTGGCTGGAAAAGTTTTTTGCTGCTTAGAGAACGTCAACCTACCCATTGAGGTACTCACCGACATACGTGTAAATAATCACCACGAAGACCGACACCAACAGCGCCACGCCTATCGTGATGAAGATGATGTTCAGCACCCGCTTCAGCACCCGGTACTCCTCCTGGTGGGGGCGGAGCGCCCTCTCGGTCTCGGGCCGCCCAGCCACCCTGTTGTCCAATAGGACCATCCATATTCGGCGGAGCACAGCCCTCTTCCCAGAGTGCACCGTCGACACTCGGGCGTCGTTCTCGTCGGAGACGATGATCTCGATGCCACGCCCATCCATTGTTTCGGCGTCGCTCTCGACGAGAAGGGGCGTGGTCTCGGGGGTGTGGTCTCGCCTCGTCGATCCCAAGCGGTTCTTGGTCAATTGCTGATGTGCGGGTCGCGTTGACAGCTTTCTAGCCCGGTGACCTTGACTCTTCTCCGAAGGCTGAAAATCCTCATCCGGTTCTGGATATCTTCCGCCCTCAACGTTGTCGGTGTTTTTGGTAGATATAGAAAATGTCACGTGGTTGACCACTCGTGGTATGGAGATTTGTTTCTCAAATCTGTCTATGTCTTTGTTACAATGACCATGATTTTCTCGATTTTTCTCCAACGGACGATTCCAAGAAATCAAAGGAGATTCCTCCGTCGAAGATTCAAACTGAATCTCCCTTTCTTTCCGAGTTATGGGACTTTTCTTAATGATCGACCTGATTTTGTGGCCACCATTAATCGTAGTGCCTGGCGATTGCTCTGGAAAATCTAAACTACTGGAGCGAATGACTGTGTCGCTTACATGAACGGCTTTGATGCGCTCCGCTCCCGCGGGAATTGCGCACTCCTCGAAATAACCCTGCACTGCACTGTGAAGGCCGCGCGGTGGATCCTCATTGGCGGCTGAGGGGCCATCACACACATCGGCTACGTTCCGGGAAAGAACGAACGCACCGGAGAGGCCCGGACTGAGCCGAGGTACACTGCTTGCGTTTAGTCCCTGTATTGAACAACCCACTGCACGGGCGTCGTCCGTTTGATCCGAGATAGCCCGGCACTCCACAAGTCCACGCGAGCAGTTGTTGTTCTCAGGTGGTGTAGGTAGACAGGTATCACCACCTCTTCCTACGTGTACCTCGTGTCGTCGGTGTCCGCTGGTGGTCGCGTCGAACCTGGTGCTGGGGGAGCAGCTGTTGCGGGGGCCGTCGTAATCGCACAATGTATCGTGGGCCTGAAGTCGAGCGTTCGCCGCATCGATGGCTTTGGCGTTGTCTCCGATTGCAGTTATGTCACGAGTATCGCCCAGATCAGTTTTTCGATTACTTTCGCTGAACGTTCTCTCATTCCCCACCGCTAAGCTGTGTAGGGATTTTAATGTATCCTCAAGAGACAGCGTTCCCAGGAGCCCTCGCTCGGGCAGAGATTTTCCCGACTCGTCAACAACGGACCGAGATATGGGGTGTCTTTTGCCTCGAGCCTCCCCACCGCCCTCGGCGCAGTTCGTTGTTTTACCGACTGGTCGCTGGATCCCAGTTAAGTCTGCGCTCACGTGTCTGAATGCGAGGTAAGTCGTCGTTGGCAACGCAGCGCCTCCTTGGAGTTCACTGTTGTGGCAGTGTGCTGCTGTTGTGACAGTGGGGGGAGACAGAGCAGCGGAAACACTGACATTTTCTTCATGGGTGTGGGTGGTGCCCGGGGAGTCGGGGGGCGGTGAGGCGACGGGGTGGGGGCAGCGCCTCTGTGACGCGAATGAGGGCACCGGGATTCTGAGAGCTCTCGTCGCCCGGGTCGATAAATCCACTTGGGAGGTCCCCTCGTCACACGGCTCGTGCAGTGGCTGGGTTTCGGACTTGTTATGGGCGAGCGAGCTGCTCGTGTCGCGGGGGACGCGGGCGCGAGCGGACGATCCCTCTTGGGTGGTATTTCTGGCGTCCCTCAGGTGTTTCCCATCACCAACGGTTTGTCGGGATGCCCGGCCCGTGTTTGGTTGTTTATACTTCATGCCGAATCGAGGTTGTAGTTCCGCATCGATATCCGGTGTTGGTTTGGGCCCTGGAGTCGCAAGTTTTGCGAAATACGAGCTCAACTCGGAGCAAGTCGGTTTTCCCCGATGGTGGCCGACATTGTGGTTACAAGTGCACATCTTGGATGACTCGG
The DNA here is from genome assembly GCA_944989445.1 of Ampullaceana balthica. Classification (NCBI taxonomy): domain Eukaryota; kingdom Metazoa; phylum Mollusca; class Gastropoda; family Lymnaeidae; genus Ampullaceana; species Ampullaceana balthica. The sequence goes on along the minus strand of CALYLW010000228.1, from coordinate 736,013 downwards.
AGAAACACAAGTTTAATACTGTTTCTGTCGGTGCACTGTTTACATAATTTCCATGATTTATCTTTGCGGGTTTTCTTGTAAAACTAGATATTTTTTCCGTAATGCTTCCATTTCCGCCCATGTTAGTTTGTTTATTAATTTCTTCTAACGTTACGTTTCCGTTGCCGTTCTGCGGGGATAACTTGAACTTTTCAGTTCCTGATAAAATCTTAAGGGGAAGGAATTCTTGATGATTTAACGAATGCAGAAGCGCAGTTTCCATCCGGTGCCTGGTGGTATTACCCCAGTCGACTTCATTTATCTCGTTAGTGACACCCTGCTGGCCACAAGCCTCCTCCCTTAACAGTGACTCAGTGACGCCCCATTGTTCTCCACTTTCACGACATGCCGCCCAGCACCCCAGGTCACCATTCTGATGAGTTTCAACCTTTCCAATTTTTTCCACCCTCGACGGACACTCGTCAAAGGTCAAGAGGTCACCAGTGACATTTCCGACTCGTGCCGAGACCTCCTTCATGTTGTTACGTTTTCGGCGCTGTGCGCTTGAAGAAAAATCTCCCTCGTCATACAAGACGTGCCCGCGGCGATCGTGAACGTCATTATCGGGCATCGATTTTTTATTCATTTCTTGTAACACTGATTCGAGTGGACCCGAAAATCTCCGATCTGAATCACTATAGTGAGAGCTTCGACCAAAAACGGAACTGCGCTGACCAAAGGTACCAACTAGTTTTCCCCTCTTTTCCGGCTCCTGATATTTCAGCCGATCGTTCCCGTTCCAGGCTGGTATTACGCCTGCGATATTCGTGCGGCCAACAGCCGGGACGATGGGGTTAGCCACTGAATAAGTTAAGGCCCCTGGGGTGGATCCAGTTAGGGCCCCGATGTGCCCACCGGCTTGCCTCCCATTAATGAGATTAGCGTCAGACCGGTGGATGCGGCCGGAACAGTGGATTGGCTCCAGGGGCGTGGCGTGCAGTCGGCTTGGGGAGACTTGCATTAGTTCACGGGTCGCGTCGTTACGCCGATGTGGGCTCTTGTTTATTAAAGCAGGCGATGATGACGCGATCAGTAATTCATAATCGCCTCGTAAGTAAGGACCCGCAATACCGTCAGGTGAGAACATAAAATCGTTCGAGCGACTATCTACCAATGACGCATGAGTACGAGTATCGATACCTGATCTCATTTCGAGTTCCTGTGGGAAAGTGTGGGCATAAAATGTCTCTTGTCCAGCCTTGTTCGAACTTATGTTGCCGTGTACTGGAATCTCCTTATGGCATTGAATGTGTCCACCGAAGTTCTCGTTCCATAAATACCTACTCTTGTTGAAGCCCTTATTGTTCTCACAACCTTTCAGCCAAGGTGTTTGCGAAGTTATAGATAGACAACCTATATCATTTCCCGGTATTCCCCCAAACGTCTCGGTGAGACTTTTTATTGTTTTTATAGGATTCCCTTGACCAAATCTATTCTCAGCGCTTTGTTTTGGGGACACATCAATCCCAGAATGCAGTAATGCTTCTCCACCGTCGTCCATGCCAGCGGTGCCACAAATCCTTTCGTCTAACTGGCCATGACCTTGATTATACGAATGTTTTCCCGGTATCAACAAGTCATTAATCGGCCGTCCGGCGTCGTCAAAGGTGACTCGCGGTTGGCCGTCCATTTCACTCGCGTTAAGTGGGCTGTTTGATACATTAACCGGTTTCGATTTTTCGGTGACCATGAACCGGTTCTGATAGAAGACAACACAGCGGACACTGTCACCCAAATCAACCGGGCCCGGCCTCAATACGGTGACCGATGCTGAGACGCCATTATCGACAAGAGGATCAGGACTGTGGGTGCGCTGGTATGTCCGGGGTGGTAACTTCGTGACGCTGGCGTCGTTAGCAGTGCAGTTGCCGGTGATTGGATTGTGTGCTGTCGTGGGTTTACCTTTGCTGGAGTCATCGGTCAGCGAAATCTTAAATGATTGATTATCGCCAACTCTCTTATCCCCAAAGTAAGCTACCCCAAGCGACGTCTCACTGTCACTCGCAACATGTGGAATATCACTGCGGCTTTCATTGGTAGTTTGTTCTCTGCACATATTAAACCCACTTGGACCTGGAACCCAGCCGTTCGTCTCCTTTGAAATGTGATGACGACTCAAACCCAAGACAAGTTTTGGCTTCGGTAGTTTGTTACTGCTAGTGCAGGTATTCGGTCGGCTAAGCTGCTTCAGGTCTAACCGCAGACTAGCCTTGGTTTTGGCGATGCGGTCTTCGCGTGACGTACTTCCCTCGCAGTCGGTGCGAGCTTTTCCCTCATTGACCTCCACCTCATTTAATACCAAAGCAATGCTCGGCCCGTCGTCGAGCCTCGATTCGTCAAACCTATAAGGGACGTGATCAGGCTTTGCAACTTTAGCACGTGATTGTTCGCACACCGGCTCGGGGTTCGTTCGGGATCTCTTTTTGGGTTCTGTCGCGTGAACCCCAAATCCGTCTCGCAGCCTTCTCTTGAGTTCAAGGTCACATTCTCGCTTAAAATCTTCATCTTCTCCGGTGTCCTTCTCCACCCTAAGCTTCTTGACCAGCTTGACCCTGGCTTTGATTGCGTTCTCTACACTTTGCTTCGTGCTAGGGGTTAGTCTTTTGACTGCTGGATAGCACGTGTCGTTTGTTTTGCGACATTGCCTTCTGAAAGCGTTAAACAGTTTGGCCGTGCGAAGTGTAGGCGGCTGAATTACGTTTTTCTCATCCGCTTCCGGAAGTCTATTGGTGGTTGTTTTCAGAATGAGGTTCAGCAGCATTTTATTCCTGTCCACATTGCAATTTTCATCACCGACGATATCATCGCTGATGCTGGTGTTGCTGCGTCCGTCTTGACACACGGCGTTGGCCAGATTTTTTGAATGCTGGAGTAAATGAGAAGTCCTGTTGTCAAGGGCGGTATCTCTTGATGATATGGAAGGTGGTGAAAAGGGCACTAATGGTTGATTGAACCTTGACCTTGGGTTCACAATAACAAGACCTTTGGATCCGGTTGGCATTTTTAAATAACGTCTTTTTAGTGAAATCTGAAAGGGAAAGAAAATATATTCGAATTATATTTTATGGATAATTAAGTTGTAAGCAATAATTGTAATTTTTTTATTTGATAGCTTGCCATTGAGTTTTGCAGGTAGATATAGCCACTGAGTTCTGAAGGTATACATGGAGCCATTGACGTCTAAAGCTATACATGTAGCCATTGAGTTCTGAAGCTATACATGTAGCCACTGAGTTCTGAAGTTATACATGTAGCCATTTAGTACTGAACGTACATGTAGCCTTTACGTTATGAAGGTACACATATATCCATTGAGTTCTGAAAGTATTCATGTAGCCATTGAGATTTGAAGGTATACATGAAGCAATTGTGTTCTGGAGGTATGCATGTAGCCACTGAGTTCTGAAGATACATTTTGAATCACCATTCATCACTATTTTCTAAAGGATGTGTTTTCAGGGTTGATTTATCTTGATTTCAATCAAGTTTTCTTGCTATTTTCTGATTGATGTTATTATAAATAATTGCCTCCATATTCCAATTTCACGGTTGAAGACTCATCCTTTGGTTTTTAATTGAACACCAAGCTTTCAGTCGTGCTTCATTTCATATCGTTCTTTCAAATTATTTATATCTAATACGTGCATTGATCAAATGGCCGTGATCAAATTATCGAATTTCTGAGCGTTATCAATGGGTTTTGGATTACTTTGCGAAGGCTATTACGTGCGTCGGTTGGTATTTTGTTAGTTTTTTTTGACTAATACGGATGTTGTCTTTTGGTTTGCTTTTTTTTTGTTTTGTTTGTTTGTTTGTTTGTTTTTCTTTTTTTTTAAGTTTTTTTTTAGTTTTTGGTGGCTATTAAGTGTGTTGAAAATTGTATATTCTAGAATTTCTGTAGGTCTCTATCTAATCAATTTCACCGTTATATTTCTCTCTCCACTCTTCCGTTTTTCATGTTCTCTCTCTCTTTTTTTTCATTTAAGTCACCAATCCTCACTTTTGGCTCAGTTTCTCTTTCTATTTTCACTCTGTATTCTTTTTATGTCTTACATTATATTACTTATTTCTATCTCGCATCCACCGAATCTCACATCCACCGACTCTCGCATCCACCGACTCTCACATCCACCGACTCTCGCATCCACCGACTCTTACATCTATCTTGACTAGGCTTTTCAGATTCCACCATCTTTCTGATAACCTCTCTGGGATCTGATGTCTCCCATCAGATAATTCGTATTCCATCTCTCAGTTCCTTCATGCCTACTCTTTGATCGCTCAACATTTCTTTATATTTGTTGTGCGCACTTCAAAAGAAATTTAAAAAAAAACAAAGAAAAAACTTTAATGTAAACTCATCATCCTCATGTCTTTCCACTGACATCTACGCCTGCTCCCCCCCCCCTTTTTCCGACAGTTTTTTTTTGCTTCTATCAAAGGGACATCACCAATGTTAGGACAGGAGTAAGGAAACCTGAAAAGCCGATATAATGAGAAAATCGATGACGGCATTTTCAACGGAACGAATTAGCAACGCCGTGACAAAAGGGGCCGCAACACTCGCCATGACACAGTGCTTTCCAACAGCGAGTAACCCTTCCTGCTCATCGTAACTGCACTCTAACATGGAATCTTTACACTAGCTTCAGTTGAAGACCTGAGCAAGGTGGATATGTTTCTTGTGTGTGGGATTAATTATTTTATTTATTATTTTTAAATCCCTTATATTAACTTCGAAATCTTGTCCGTCGTCATCTCTCCCTCTCTCTCTCTCTCTCTCTCTCTCCTCTCTCTCTCTCTCTCTCTCTCTCTCTCTCTCTCTCTCTCTCTCTCTCTCTCTCTCTCTCCCTCTCTCTCTCTCTCTCTCTCTCTCTCTCTGTCGTTCGCGGGTGGGCCGAAATAATAAAAGTAAAAAATGACACACTTTCCGTGATGCCATCGAGCTGAAATTTGGCACATAGACTCGTGTTAACTAACAATGCATCGTATCAAAATTTCAGATCGATCGAATGTACAGTTATAAATTAATGCATTTTTAGTTTATCTATATAAGCTGTGTGTAGCTGTCGCTATTATTTACATTTTACGGGTCACTTGACTTCACGTCAGCCATCGATGACCACATCGCGTGTTTAACACCAGGGCAAGTTCACTCAGTTTCAGGTTTAAAATGTTTGTCGCGGTGGAACATAATCAATACTTTAAGTTATGTCTCATCTATAAGGGATTTATAGTCAAAAACTTTGTTTTTACAGGGTTGTTTAATTTTTTAATGCTCCATGATCTGAGAACCAATTTCCTCAGCAGCAAGGGAAAATAAGAACCACGCTGTCTGTCACAGTCAGGCCATTAGCAGTGGGTCTCCAAAAGTATACACTGATAGCATCAATCCCCATAATGTTTAGGTAACAGTGGCTCTCCCAATATTGTCTAGGTAGCAGTGGCTCTCCTCATATTATGTAGGTCAAAGTGTCCATCCACATAATATGTAGGTCAAAGTGTCCATCCTCGTGAAATGTAGGTCACGGCGTCCCTCTCCGCCGTAGGAGAAATAATTCCCCACTGACGATTGCGAAATCATCTCGATTACAAACGCGGAAAACAGATAATTTCATTAGGGTCTGACCGGATGTGTCCCTTGCCCACTAGTGAGATCATTGCCAGATTACACCTGCAAGATAGCCGGCTAGTTAGTGAGTGAGTGGGTGAGTGAGTGAGTGAGTGAGTGAGTGAGTGAGTGAGTGAGTGAGTGAGTGAGTGAGTGAGTGAGTGAGTGAGTGAGTGAGTGAGTGAGTGAGTGAGTGAGTGAGTGAGTGAGTGAGTGAGTGAGTGAGTGAGTGAGTGAGTGAGTGAGTGAGTGAGTGAGTGAGTGAGTGAGTGAGTGAGTGAGTGAGTGAGTGAGTGAGTGAGTGAGTGAGTGAGTGAGTGAGTGAGTGAGTGAGTGTGAGTGAGTGAGTGAGTGAGTGAGTGAGTGAGTGAGTGAGTGAGTGAGTGAGTGAGTGAGTGAGTGAGTGAGTGAGTGAGTGAGTGAGTGAGTGAGTGAGTGAGTGAGTGAGTGAGCGAGTGAGCAAGTGAGTGAGTGAGCGAGTGAGCTAGCGAGCAAGTGAGCTAGTGACAGAGTGGGCTAGTGACAGAGTGGGCGTATGAGTGAGAGAGAAAGTGAGTGAGCGTGTGAGTGAGAAAATTATGGGTAGGTCAAAAGGTTAATTGTAACTTATGAGTTAGTGACAGAGTTAGTGGCTACAGAGAGAGTTAGTGGCTACAGAGGGAGTTTGTGACTACAGAGAGAGTTAGTGACTACAGATGGAGTTAGTGACTACAGAGGGAGTTAGTGGCTACAGATGGAGTTAGTGGCTACAGATGGAGTTTAGTGGCTACAGATGGGAGTTAGTGGATACAGATGGAGTTAGTGGACTACAATGGAGTTAGTGGCTACAGATGGGAGTTAGTGGCTACAGAGGGAGTTAGTGACTACAGATGGAGTTAGTGGCTACAGATGGAGTTAGTGGCTACAGAGGAGTTAGTGACTACAGATGGAGTTAGTGACTACAGATGGAGTTAGTGGCTACAGATGGAGTTAGTGGACTACAGATGGAGTTAGTGGCTACAGATGGAGTTAGTGGCTACAGATGGAGTTAGTGGCTACAGATGGAGTTAGTGGCTACAGATGGAGTTAGTGGCTACAGAGGAGTTAGTGGATACAGAGGGAGTTTGTGGCTACAGATGGAGTTAGTGGATACAGATGGAGTTAGTGGCTACAGATGGAGTTAGTGACTACAGATGGAGTTAGTGGCTACAGATGGAGTTAGTGGCTACAGATGGAGTTAGTGACTACAGATGGAGTTAGTGGCTACAGATGGAGTTAGTGGCTACAGATGGAAGTTAGTGGCTACAGATGGAGTTAGTGGATACAGATGGGAGTTAGTGGCTACAGAGGGAGTTAGTGGCTACAGATGGAGTTAGTGGCTACAGATGGAGTTAGTGACTACAGATGGAGTTAGTGGATACAGATGGAGTTAGTGGCTACAGATGGAGTTAGTGGCTACAGATGGAGTTAGTGACTACAGATGGAGTTAGTGGCTACAGATGGAGTTAGTGACTACAGATGGAGTTAGTGGCTACAGATGGAGTTAGTGACTACAGATGGAGTTAGTGGCTACAGATGGAGTTAGTGACTACAGATGGAGTTAGTGGCTACAGATGGAGTTAGTGACTACAGATGGAGTTAGTGGCTACAGATGGAGTTAGTGGATACAGATGGAGTTAGTGGCTACAGATGGAGTTAGTGGACTACAGATGGAGTTAGTGGATACAGATGGAGTTAGTGACTACAGATGGAGTTAGTGGACTACAGATGGAGTTAGTGACTACAGATGGAGTTAGTGGCTACAGATGGAGTTAGTGCTACAGATGGAGTTAGTGACTACAGATGGAGTTAGTGGATACAGATGGAGTTAGTGGACTACAGAGGAGTTAGTTGCTACAGATGGAGTTAGTGACTACAGATGGAGTTAGTGGATACAGATGGAGTTAGTGGCTACAGATGGAGTTAGTGGCTACAGATGGAGTTAGTGACTACAGATGGAGTTAGTGGATACAGAGGGAGTTAGTGGCTACAGATGGAGTTAGTGACTACAGATGGAGTTAGTGGATACAGATGGAGTTAGTGGATACAGATGGAGTTAGTGGCTACAGATGGAGTTAGTGACTACAGATGGAGTTAGTGACTACAGATGGAGTTAGTGACTACAGATGGAGTTAGTGGACTACAGATGGAGTTAGTGACTACAGATGGAGTTAGTGGACTACAGATGGAGTTAGTGGATACAGATGGGAGTTAGTGGCTACAGATGGAGTTAGTGACTACAGATGGAGTTAGTGGCTACAGATGGAGTTTGTGGCTACAGAGGAGTTAGTGGCTACAGATGGAGTTAGTGACTACAGATGGAGTTAGTGGATACAGATGGAGTTAGTGACTACAGAGGGAGTTAGTGGCTACAGATGGAGTTAGTGACTACAGATGGAGTTAGTGGCTACAGATGGAGTTAGTGACTACAGATGGAGTTAGTGGCTACAGATGGAGTTAGTGACTACAGATGGAGTTAGTGGCTACAGATGGAGTTAGTGACTACAGATGGAGTTAGTGGATACAGATGGAGTTAGTGACTACAGATGGGAGTTAGTGGCTACAGATGGAGTTAGTGACTACAGAGGGAGTTAGTGGCTACAGATGGGAGTTAGTGACTACAGATGGAGTTAGTGACTACAGATGGAGTTAGTGACTACAGATGGGAGTTAGTGGCTACAGATGGAGTTAGTGACTACAGATGGAGTTAGTGGATACAGATGGAGTTAGTGACTACAGATGGAGTTTGTGCTACAGATGGAGTTAGTGGATACAGATGGAGTTAGTGGATACAGAGGGAGTTAGTGGCTACAGATGGAGTTAGTGACTACAGATGGAGTTAGTGGATACAGATGGAGTTAGTGACTACAGATGGAGTTAGTGGCTACAGATGGAGTTAGTGACTACAGATGGAGTTAGTGGCTACAGATGGAGTTAGTGCTACAGATGGAGTTAGTGACTACAGATGGAGTTAGTGGATACAGATGGAGTTAGTGACTACAGATGGAGTTAGTGGCTACAGATGGAGTTAGTGACTACAGATGGAGTTAGTGGATACAGATGGAGTTAGTGACTACAGAGGGAGTTAGTGGCTACAGATGGAGTTAGTGACTACAGATGGAGTTAGTGGATACAGAGGGAGTTAGTGGCTACAGATGGAGTTAGTGACTACAGATGGAGTTAGTGGACTACAGATGGAGTTAGTGGATACAGATGGGAGTTAGTGGCTACAGATGGAGTTAGTGACTACAGATGGAGTTAGTGACTACAGATGGAGTTAGTGGACTACAGATGGAGTTAGTGGCTACAGATGGAGTTAGTGACTACAGATGGAGTTAGTGGATACAGATGGAGTTAGTGGACTACAGAGGGAGTTAGTGGCTACAGATGGAGTTAGTGACTACAGATGGGAGTTAGTGGCTACAGAGGAGTTAGTGGCTACAGAGGAGTTAGTGCTACAGATGGAGTTAGTGACTACAGATGGAGTTAGTGACTACAGATGGAGTTAGTGACTACAGATGGAGTTAGTGGACTACAGATGGAGTTAGTGACTACAGATGGGAGTTAGTGGCTACAGATGGAGTTAGTGACTACAGAGGGAGTTAGTGGATACAGATGGAGTTAGTGACTACAGATGGAGTTAGTGGCTACAGATGGAGTTAGTGACTACAGATGGAGTTAGTGGATACAGATGGAGTTAGTGACTACAGATGGGAGTTAGTGGCTACAGATGGAGTTAGTGACTACAGATGGAGTTTAGTGGCTACAGATGGAGTTAGTGACTACAGATGGAGTGCTACAGATGGAGTTAGTGACTACAGATGGAGTTAGTGGCTACAGATGGAGTTAGTGACTACAGATGGAGTTAGTGGACTACAGATGGAGTTAGTGACTACAGATGGGAGTTAGTGACTACAGATGGAGTTAGTGGATACAGATGGAGTTAGTGACTACAGATGGAGTTAGTGGCTACAGATGGAGTTAGTGACTACAGATGGAGTTAGTGGATACAGATGGAGTTAGTGACTACAGATGGAGTTAGTGGCTACAGATGGAGTTAGTGACTACAGATGGAGTTAGTGGATACAGATGGAGTTAGTGACTACAGATGGGAGTTAGTGGCTACAGATGGAGTTAGTGACTACAGATGGGAGTTAGTGATACAGATGGAGTTAGTGGCTACAGATGGAGTTAGTGACTACAGATGGAGTTAGTGACTACAGATGGAGTTAGTGGCTACAGATGGGAGTTTAGTGGCTACAGAGGGAGTTAGTGGACTACAGATGGAGTTAGTGGATACAGATGGAGTTAGTGGATACAGAGGAGTTTAGTGGTACAGATGGAGTTTGTGGCTACAGATGGAGTTAGTGGCTACAGATGGAGTTAGTGACTACAGAGGGAGTTTGTGGCTACAGAGGGAGTTGTGCTACAGATGGAGTTAGTGGATACAGATGGAGTTAGTGGCTACAGAGGGAGTTTTGTGCTACAGATGGGAGTTAGTGGCTACAGATGGAGTTAGTGGACTACAGATGGGAGTTAGTGGCTACAGATGGGAGTTTGTGGCTACAGATGGAGTTTAGTGGATACAGATGGAGTTAGTGGCTACAGATGGAGTTAGTGCTACAGATGGAGTTAGTGGATACAGATGGAGTTAGTGGCTACAGAGGGAGTTAGTGGATACAGATGGAGTTAGTGACTACAGATGGAGTTAGTGGTACAGATGGAGTTAGTGGCTACAGAGGGAGTTTGTGGCTACAGATGGAGTTAGTGGCTACAGATGGAGTTAGTGGCTACAGATGGAGTTAGTGACTACAGATGGAGTTAGGGGCTACAGATGGAGTTAGTGACTACAGATGGAGTTAGGGGCTACAGATGGAGTTAGTGACTACAGATGGAGTTAGGGGCTACAGATGGAGTTAGTGACTACAGATGGAGTTAGTGACTACAGATGGAGTTAGTGGCTACAGATGGAGTTAGTGACTACAGATGGAGTTAGTGACTACAGATGGAGTTAGTGGCTACAGATGGAGTTAGTGGCTACAGATGGAGTTAGTGGGCTACAGAGGAGTTAGTTGCTACAGATGGAGTTAGTTGCTACAGATGGAGTTAGTGGACTACAGATGGAGTTAGTGGGCTACAGAGGGAGTTTGTTGCTACAGATGGAGTTAGTGACTACAGATGGAGTTAGTGGCTACAGAGGAAGTTAGTTGCTACAGATGGAGTTAGGGGCTACAGGTGGAGTTAGTGGGTACAGATGGAGTTAGGGGCTACACAGGGAGTGAATGGCTACACATGGAGTTATTGGTTGGGCGATTGAGTGAGCTACGTAGTAGGTACTTTACCTCGTCAAGGAGTGAGTGAGCTACTCAGAGAATGAATTTTTTCAATGAGTGAATGAGCGGATTGTATATTGAATGAATTCTTAAACTACAGTGAGGTGATTAGGCCTAAGCTTGAGAGTGAAGAGTGAGAGAAGTGTGCAAAGTAGGAATATGGTAGACTGAAGGAATTAATAGATCCGTTGCTAGGTGAAGTTTTCTTTGCATGGAAATAAACCATTAAACAATCCCTAATGTCGTTGTACAAATCTGCGCCCCTTTGCCAGAATGTTCCCAAATTTTTTTATTTAGTACAGCAGATTAAGGGAGTAACTGACCTTTCGACCCTATTTTTTCTATTTCGTCCCAAAGCAATGCTAACGTGTTTTTGGATATGAAAGTGTCCGGTTCTTTAGCTTGTAAATGTCGTTGTGTTCCCTTAATAGCGTGTAATGTAGCGTTAAAACCTCACCAGTGAGACATGCCTTGCCGAGCGTTGTGTAATGTAGCAGTAAAACCTCACCAGTGAGACATGCCTTGCCGAGCGTTGTGTAATGTAGCAGTAAAACCTCACCAGTGAGACATGCCTTGCCGAGCGTTGTGGGGAAAAAATATATCTCAGTTTGCATTAACGCTCACCGTTGTCTCAGCAATGCTCGGCCTTTGCACTGCACTTGTGGGCTCGAGTGCGCTGCCGATTCCCAGATACTCTCCGAGCACCCACCCCCCAACCCCCCCCCCACACCTAGTCTCAAATGTCAACACACGCTTTCCGCTCTTAGACTCATAGAGTCTCCGCAGGCGGCTTATCAGTCCAATAGTGTTGACATACATGTCTGTGTGTGAAAGTTGTCTTAATATATAAGAGTAGGTGTGTGTCTGTGTGTGTGTGTGTGAGGCTGTGTGGTGTTTGTCTGCCTCTGTGTGTCACTGTTTGTACGGGGCGAGAGAGAGACAAGAGTGTCCAGATGGAAATAACACGAAGTTGTACTAACAATGTCTCCAAATACGGCACTTAGAGTGACATTCTCATTGAACAACTAAGGACTTGTTGATTTTGACAAGTAGCATATGGTTGTTATTTACTAGTTTGGGCTGATTGACATTGACGAATTTCAGCTGATTGACATTGACGAATTTCAGCTGATTGACATTGACGAATTTCAGCTGATTGACATTGACGAATTTCAGCTGATTGACATTGACGAATTTCAGCTGATTGACATTGACGAATTTCAGCTGATTGACATTGACGAATTTCAGCTGATTGACATTGACGAATTTCAGCTGATTAACATTGACAAATTTCAGCTGATTGACATTGACGAATTTCAGCTGATTAACATTGACAGCAAGCAGTTGAGTGACGTTAAAAAGTAAAATTAGAAAAAAATTACGTATACCGTAACATCCCCTGGACATTTTAAATCTGCCTCACAGGTTCTGACTTCACCAACTAATGTTCTGACTCTACCAACTCAAGTTCTGACTCTACCAACTCAAGTTCTGACTCCACCAACTCAAGTTCTGACTCCACCAACTCATGTTCTGACTCCACCAACTCAAGTTCTGACTCCACCAACTCAAGTTCTGACTCCACCAACTCAAGTTCTGACTCACCAACTAATGTTCTGACTCCACCAACTCAAGTTCTGACTCCACCAACTCAAGTTCTGACTCACCAACTAATGTTCTGACTCCACCAACTCAAGTTCTGACTCCACCAACTCATGTTCTGACTCCACCAACTCAAGTTCTGACTCCACCAACTCATGTTCTGACTCCACCAACTCAAGTTCTGACTCCACCAACTAATGTTCTGACTCCACCAACTCAAGTTCTGACTCCACCAACTAATGTTCTGACTCCACCAACTCATGTTCTGACTCCACCAACTCATGTTCTGACTCCACCAACTCATGTTCTGACTAAACCAACTCATGTTCTGACTCCACCAACTCAAGTTCTGACTCCACCAACTAATGTTCTGACTCCACCAACTAATGTTCTGACTCCACCAACTCATGTTCTGACTCCACCAACTCATGTTCTGACTCCACCAACTAATGTTCTGACTCCACCAACTCAAGTTCTGACTCCACCAACTCATGTTCTGACTCCACCAACTAATGTTCTGACTCCACCAACTCAAGTTCTGACTCCACCAACTAATGTTCTGACTCCACCAACTAATGTTCTGACTCCACCAACTCATGTTCTGACTCCACCAACTCATGTTCTGACTCCACCAACTCATGTTCTGACTCCACCAACTCATGTTCTGACTAAACCAACTCATGTTCTGACTCCACCAACTCAAGTTCTGACTCCACCAACTAATGTTCTGACTCCACCAACTAATGTTCTGACTCCACCAACTCATGTTCTGACTCCACCAACTCATGTTCTGACTCCACCAACTAATGTTCTGACTCCACCAACTCAAGTTCTGACTCCACCAACTCATGTTCTGACTCCACCAACTAATGTTCTGACTCCACCAAATAATGTTCTGACTCCACCAACTCAAGTTCTGACTCCACCAACTAATGTTCTGACTCCACCAAATAATGTTCTGACTCTAACAACTAATGTTCTGACTCCACCAATTTAAGTTCTGACTCCACCAACTCATGTTCTGACTCCACCAACTAATGTTCTGACTCCACCAACTCAAGTTCTGACTCCACCAACTAATGTTCTGACTCCACCAACTAATGTTCTGACTCCACCAACTCAAGTTCTGACTCCACCAACTAATGTTCTGACTCCACCAACTAATGTTCTGACTCCACCAAATAATGTTCTGACTCTAACAACTCATGTTCTGACTCCACCAACTCAAGTTCTGACTCCACCAACTAATGTTCTGACTCCACCAAATAATGTTCTGACTCTAACAACTCATGTTCTGACTCCACCAACTCATGTTCTGACTCCACCAACTCAAGTTCTGACTCCACCAACTAATGTTCTGACTCCACCAACTCAAGTTCTGACTCCACCAACTAATGTTCTGACTCCACCAACTAATGTTCTAACTCCACCAAATAATGTTCTGACTCTAACAACTCAAGTTCTGACTCCACCAACTAATGTTCTGACTCCACCAACTCAAGTTCTGACTCCACCAACTAATGTTCTGACTCCACCAACTAATGTTCTGACTCCACCAAATAATGTTCTGACTCCACCAACTCAAGTTCTGACTCCACCAACTAATGTTCTGACTCCACCAAATAATGTTCTGACTCTAACAACTCATGTTCTGACTCCACCAACTCATGTTCTGACTCCACCAACTCAAGTTCTGACTCCACCAACTAATGTTCTGACTCCACCAACTCAAGTTCTGACTCCACCAACTAATGTTCTGACTCCACCAACTAATGTTCTGACTCCAGCAAATAATGTTCTGACTCTAACAACTCATGTTCTGACTCCACCAACTCAAGTTCTGACTCCACCAACTAATGTTCTGACTCCACCAAATAATGTTCTGACTCTAACAACACATGTTCTGACTCCACCAACTCATGTTCTGACTCCACCAACTCAAGTTCTGACTCCACCAACTAATGTTCTGACTCCACCAACTCAAGTTCTGACTCCACCAACTAATGTTCTGACTCCACCAAATAATGTTCTGACTCTAACAACTAATGTTCTGACTCCACCAACTCATGTTCTGACTCCACCAACTCAAGTTCTGACTCCACCAACTAATGTTCTGACTCCACCAACTCAAGTTCTGACTCCACCAACTAATGTTCTGACTCCACCAACTAATGTTCTGACTCCACCAACTAATGTTCTGACTCCACCAAATAATGTTCTGACTCTAACAACTAATGTTCTGACTCCACCAACTCATGTTCTGACTCCACCAACTCAAGTTCTGACTCCACCAACTAATGTTCTGACTCCACCAACTCAAGTTCTGACTCCACCAACTAATGTTCTGACTCCACCAACTAATGTTCTGACTCCACCAACTAATGTTCTGACTCCACCAAATAATGTTCTGACTCCACCAACTCAAGTTCTGACTCCACCAACTCAAGTTCTGACTCCACCAACTCATGTTCTGACTCCACCAACTCAAGTTCTGACTCACCAACTAATGTTCTGACTCCACCAAATAATGTTCTGACTCCACCAACTCAAGTTCTGACTCCACCAACTCAAGTTCTGACTCCACCAACTCAAGTTCTGACTCACCAACTAATGTTCTGACTCCACCAACTCAAGTTCTGACTCCACCAACTCATGTTCTGACTCCACCAACTCAAGTTCTGACTCCACCAACTCAAGTTCTGACTCCACCAACTCAAGTTCTGACTCACCAACTAATGTTCTGACTCCACCAACTCAAGTTCTGACTCCACCAACTCATGTTCTGACTCCACCAACTCAAGTTCTGACTCCACCAACTCAAGTTCTGACTCCACCAACTCAAGTTCTGACTCCACCAACTCAAGTTCTGACTCCACCAACTCAAGTTCTGACTCCACCAACTAATGTTCTGACTCTACCAACTCAAGTTCTGACTCCACCAACTCAAGTTCTGACTCCACCAACTCATGTTCTGACTCCACCAACTCAAGTTCTGACTCCACCAACTCAAGTTCTGACTCCACCAACTCAAGTGCTGACTCCACCAACTCAAGTTCTGACTCCACCAACTCAAGTGCTGACTCCACCAACTAATGTTCTGACTTCACCAACTCAAGTTCTGACTCCACCAACTCAAGTTCTGACTCCACCAACTCAAGTGCTGACTCCACCAACTAATGTTCTGACTCCACCAACTCAAGTGCTGACTCCACCAACTCAAGTTCTGACTCCACCAACTCAAGTGCTGACTCCACCAACTAATGTTCTGACTTCACCAACTCAAGTTCTGACTCCACCAACTAAAGTTCTGACTCCACCAACTGAAGTTCTGACTCCACCAACTAAATTTCGGACTCCGCCAACTAAAATTCTGACTCCAGAAACTCAAGTTCTGACTCCACCAACTTATGTTCAAACGATGCGGACATGACAAAATTGAAATCGTTTCTGCAACCTATAATCAAACTGCTTCGGTAGGAATGGCGGGCTGGCTGGGCTGGCAATAAGAGGGACTGTTGGTATTAAGAGGGGATGTGCACCAGTCACGTGATACCGGACAACATTCCTGTCGGTGCAGAACTCTCCTCCTGACCGGATGGACAGATTTCAAATTTCAGATAAAAGAATCAAATATTGACCGGGCCTGTGCTCAAGTGTGCCCTCGCTCTCATTTTTGTTGAAACCGTTTGTGAAGATGGCGGTTCATTGATCATGCTTCTATCCAGCAGAGTCGGGCCGTAAATAGGGTTCATTACAACATTCAAGGGGTCTTCTTTTGTAAAGGAGTGGGGTGTGAGGGAGGAGGTGATCTGAAAGATGTAATCTTGATTATAAATAAATAATTGAGCTGTGTGTTACGGGTTGTTGTTTTTTTTTATAGATACAGCCAATTTTCTATCTAAGCGGTGCGGCCGCGCAGGCAGCAATTTGAAGTTACGCTGCAGATAACTTTGGTAAGGATAAATAAATCTGTGTTTGTGAAATTTAAAATATTACTCTGAAAATATTGATAATTTACACTTTATTTAATGTTTTTTTTCCTACAAGTAGCAACGAATCTGAGAGGGAACATTGGACACAGCCAATAAAAAATTACGTTTTTGCAATTTCCCGAAAGAAGAATAACATTTTTTTTTCTGCAGAAAATGAGATTCTAAAAGTCACAACATATCTTTTCGAAATCTGTTTAGACATAACGGAAGACGTTTGTTGTATAAGTGCAAGAAATTGTTACCAACTTCAACCGACACGTCTGGGTTTCACTGCTACAAAAAATACGAGGTTTATGTTCACTAAAGCTATCGTACTACCTTCTTCACGTCACTACTATATATCATGTGTGACATCTCTGGCAAATAATCCCACATAGATGTCATCTCCAATAAAACTTATGAATTCCTCTTAGGTTGTTAAGGGTTCAACCAAAAATTCCGAAATGACATCCTCTAGGCCAGTGCTTCTCAAAGTGGTGGTACGCGGACCGGTGCCGGTCCGTGGGCCATCATCTGCCGGTACGCAGATGTTCTAAAAAAAAGGACAGAAAAAATTGTCAGTGCAGGGATAGTAGTGAACCGGTCCCTGGTGCAGTGGAAAAAATTCCTGCCAGGCCGCCATACTAAAAAGTTTGAGAAGCACTGCTCTAGGCGACCATTTAAATTTGATGTGGCGTGGAGTGTTAGAAACATGGTGCGCTCAGCGCCATGATCCATGCACTGTCAGCGATGAGCCTGTTTTTTATATATGTGTGCTCAGTGAAATGATGCACTGTCAGTGATGAGCCTGTTTGTTGTATGTGTGTGCTCAATACCTTGATCCATTGTCAGCGATGAGCCTGTTTGTTGTATATGTGTGCTCAGTGCCATGATCCACTGTCAGCGATGAGCCTGTTTGTTGTATATGTGTGCTCAGTACCATGATCCACTGTCAGCAATGAGCCTCTTTGTTGTATATGTGCGCTCAGTACCATGATCCACTGTCAGCAATGAGCCTGTTTGTTGTATAAGTGTGCTCAGTGCCATGATCCACTGCCAGCGATGAGCCTGTTTGTTGTATAAGTGTGATCAGTGCCATGACCCACTGTCAGCTATGAGCTTATTTGTTGTATAAGTGTGCTCAGCGCCATGATCCATGCACTGTCAGCGATGAGCCTGTTTGTTGTATAAGTGTGCTCAGTGCCATGATCCACTATCAGTGATGAGCCTGTTTGTTGTATATATGTGCTCAGCGCCATGATTCATGCACTGTCAGGATGAGCCTGTTTGTTGTATGTGTGTGCTCAGTTCCATGATCCACTATCAGTGATGAGCCTGTTTGTTGTATGTGTGTGCTCAGTGCCATGATCCACTATCAGTGATGAGCCTGTTTGTTGTATATGTGTGCTCAGCGCCATGATCCATGCACTGTCAGGGATGAGCCTGTTTGTTGTATGTGTGTGCTCAGTTCCATGATCCACTATCAATGATGAGCCTGTTTGTTGTATATGTGTGCACAGTGCCATGATCCACTATCAGTGATGAGCCTGTTTGTTGTATATGTGTGCTCAGTGCCATGATCCACTGCCAGCGATGAGCCTGTTTGTTGTATAAGTGTGCTCAGTGCCATGATCCACTGCCAGCTATGAGCCTATTTGTTGTATAAGTGTGCTCAGCGCCATGATCCATGCACTGTCAGCGATGAGCCTGTTTGTTGTATGTGTGTGCTCAGTGCCATGATCCACTGTCAGCGATGAGCCTATTTGTTGTATAAGTGTGCTCAGCGCCATGATCCATGCACTGTCAGGGATGGGCCTGTTTGTTGTATGTGTGTGCTCAGTGTCATGATCCACTGCCAGCGATGAGCCTGTTTGTTGTATGTGTGCTCAGTGCCATGATCCGCTGTCAGCTATGGGCCTGTTTGTTGTATATGTGTGCTCAGTACCATGATCCACTGCCAGCGATGAGCCTGTTTGTTGTATGTGTGCTCAATGCCATGATCCACTGTCAACGATGAGCCTGATTGTTGTATATGTGTGCTCAGTGTCATGATCCAAAATCAGCGATGAGCCTGTTTGTTGTATATGTGTGCTCAGTGTCATTATCCACTATCAGCGATGAGCCTCTTTGTTGTATATGTGTGCTCAGCACCATGATCCATGCACTGTCAGGGATGAGCCTGTTTGTTGTATATGTGTGTTCAGTGCCATGATCCACTATCAGTGATGAGCCTGTTTGTTGTATATGTGTGCTCAGTGCCATGATCCACTATCAGTGATGAGACTGTTTGTTGTATATGTGTGCTCAGTGACATGATCCACTATCAGTGATGAGCCTGTTTGTTGTATATGTGTGCTTCGTGCCATGATCCATGCACTGTCAGGGATGAGCCTGTTTGTTGTATATGTGTGCTCAGTGCCATGATCCACTATCAGTGATGTGCCTGTTTGTTGTATATGTGTGCTCAGTGACATGATCGACTGTCAGTGATGAGCCTGTTTGTTGTATATGTGTGCTCAGGGACATGATCCACTGTCAGTGATGAGCCTGTTTGTTGTATATGTGTGCTCAGTGCCATGATCCACTATCAGTGATGAGCCTGTTTGTTGTATATGTGTGCTCAGTGCCATGATCCACTGTCAGTGATGAGCCTGTTTGTTGTATATATGTGCTCAGTACCATGATCCACTGTCAGCAATGAGCCTCTTTGTTGTATATGTGTGCTCAGTACCATGATCCACT
Source organism: Ampullaceana balthica (assembly GCA_944989445.1). NCBI lineage: Eukaryota > Metazoa > Mollusca > Gastropoda > Lymnaeidae > Ampullaceana > Ampullaceana balthica. The sequence continues at coordinate 716,697 of CALYLW010000228.1, read as the reverse complement.
GTCAGCAATGAGCCTGTTTGTTGTATAAGTGTGCTCAGTGCCATGATCCACTGCCAGCGATGAGCCTGTTTGTTGTATAAGTGTGCTCAGTGCCATGATCCACTGTCAGCTATGAGCCTATTTGTTGTATAAGTGTGCTCAGCGCCATGATCCATGCACTGTCAGGGATGAGCCTGTTTGTTGTATATGTGTGCTCAGTGCCATGATCCACTATCAGTGATGAGCCTGTTTGTTGTATATGTGTGCTCAGTGCCATGATCCACTGCCAGCGATAAGCCTGTTTGTTGTATAAGTGTGCTCAGTGCCATGACCCACTGTCAGCTATGAGCTTATTTGTTGTATACGTGTGCTCAGTTCCATGATCCACTATCAGTGATGAGCCTGTTTGTTGTATGTGTGTGCTCAGTGCCATGATCCACTATCAGTGATGAGCCTGTTTGTTGTATATGTGTGCTCAGCGCCATGATCCATGCACTGTCAGGGATGAGCCTGTTTGTTGTATGTGTGTGCTCAGTTCCATGATCCACTATCAGTGATGAGCCTGTTTGTTGTATATGTGTGCTCAGTGCCATGATCCACTATCAGTGATGTGCCTGTTTGTTGTATATGTGTGCTCAGTGACATGATCGACTGTCAGTGATGAGCCTGTTTGTTGTATATGTGTGCTCAGGGACATGATCCACTGTCAGTGATGAGCCTGTTTGTTGTATATGTGTGCTCAGTGCCATGATCCACTATCAGTGATGAGCCTGTTTGTTGTATATGTGTGCTCAGTGCCATGATCCACTGTCAGTGATGAGCCTGTTTGTTGTATATATGTGCTCAGTACCATGATCCACTGTCAGCAATGAGCCTCTTTGTTGTATATGTGTGCTCAGTACCATGATCCACTGTCAGCAATGAGCCTGTTTGTTGTATAAGTGTGCTCAGTGCCATGATCCACTGCCAGCGATGAGCCTGTTTGTTGTATAAGTGTGCTCAGTGCCATGATCCACTGTCAGCTATGAGCCTATTTGTTGTATAAGTGTGCTCAGCGCCATGATCCATGCACTGTCAGGGATGAGCCTGTTTGTTGTATATGTGTGCTCAGTGCCATGATCCACTATCAGTGATGAGCCTGTTTGTTGTATATGTGTGCTCAGTGCCATGATCCACTGCCAGCGATAAGCCTGTTTGTTGTATAAGTGTGCTCAGTGCCATGACCCACTGTCAGCTATGAGCTTATTTGTTGTATACGTGTGCTCAGTTCCATGATCCACTATCAGTGATGAGCCTGTTTGTTGTATGTGTGTGCTCAGTGCCATGATCCACTATCAGTGATGAGCCTGTTTGTTGTATATGTGTGCTCAGCGCCATGATCCATGCACTGTCAGGGATGAGCCTGTTTGTTGTATGTGTGTGCTCAGTTCCATGATCCACTATCAGTGATGAGCCTGTTTGTTGTATATGTGTGCTCAGTGCCATGATCCACTATCAGTGATGAGCCTGTTTGTTGTATATGTGTGCTCAGTGCCATGATCCACTGCCAGCGATGAGCCTGTTTGCTGTATAAGTGTGCTCAGTTCCATGATCCACTGTCAGCTATGAGCTTATTTGTTGTATAAGTGTGCTCAGCTCCATGATCCATGCACTGTCAGCGATGAGCCTGTTTGTTGTATAAGTGTGCTCAGTGCCATGATCCACTATCAGTGATGAGCCTGTTTGTTGTATATATGTGCTCAGCGCCATGATTCATGCACTGTCAGGGATGAGCCTGTTTGTTGTATGTGTGTGCTCAGTTCCATGATCCACTATCAGTGATGAGCCTGTTTGTTGTATGTGTGTGCTCAGTGCCATGATCCACTATCAGTGATGAGCCTGTTTGTTGTATATGTGTGCTCAGCGCCATGATCCATGCACTGTCAGGGATGAGCCTGTTTGTAGTATGTGTGTGCTCAGTTCCATGATCCACTATCAGTGATGAGCCTGTTTGTTGTATATGTGTGCTCAGTGCCATGATCCACTATCAGTGATGAGCCTGTTTGTTGTATATGTGTGCTCAGTGCCATGATCCACTGCCAGCGATGAGCCTGTTTGTTGTATAAGTGTGCTCAGTGCCATGATCCACTTTCAGCTATGAGCCTATTTGTTGTATAAGTGTGCTCAGCGCCATGATCCATGCACTGTCAGGGATGAGCCTGTTTGTTGTATGTGTGTGGTCAGTGCCATGATCCACTGTCAGCGATGAGCTTATTTGTTGTATAAGTGTGCTCAGCGCCATGATCCATGCACTGTCAGGGATGGGCCTGTTTGTTGTATGTGTGTGCTCAGTGCCATGATCCACTGCCAGCGATGAGCCTGTTTGTTGTATGTGTGCTCAGTGCCATGATCCGCTGTCAGTATGGGCCTGTTTGTTGTATATGTGTGCTCAGTACCATGATCCACTGCCAGCGATGAGCCTGATTGTTGTATATGTGTGCTCAGTGTCATGATCCAAAATCAGCGATGAGCCTGTTTGTTGTATATGTGTGCTCAGTGTCATTATCCACTATCAGCGATGAGCCTCTTTGTTTTATATGTGTGCTCAGCACCATGATCCATGCACTGTCAGGGATGAGCCTGTTTGTTGTATATGTGTGTTCAGTGCCATGATCCACTATCAGTGATGAGCCTGTTTGTTGTATATGTGTGCTCAGTGCCATGATCCACTATCAGTGATGAGCCTGTTTGTTGTATATGTGTGCTCAGTGACATGATCCACTATCAGTGATGAACCTTTTTGTTGTATATGTGTGCTCATTAATCATGATCCATTGTCATTCTTATTTTGTCGTCCATGTTGTTTGTTTTTGTTGATGCTGTATTTTCTTGTTACCACTTATTTACAATAACTGCAGTGGTAGCGATATTTAAGGCTAACGATTTTAAAACCCAATTTCATTTTACCAGCATTCAACAATTTTTTTTAGAAGGATTAATAGAACAAATTAGCCATGTAGACGTCAATATATTTTCACAACCACCAACTCTTTGTCAACGCTCCATCGTCTTCATACTATGACGTAATTTATTGATGGCCCAAGTCATTGACTGACGTCATCTATTGATGGTCCATGTCATTGACTGACGTCATCTATTGATGGTCCACGTGATTGGCTGACGTCATCTATTGATGGTCCATGTGATTGGCTGACGTCATCTATTGATGGTCCATGTGATTGGCTGACGTCATCTATTGATGGTCCATGTGATTGGCTGACGTCATCTATTGATGGTCCATGTGATAGGCTGACGTCATCTGTTGATGGCCCACGTGATTGGCTGACGTCAGCTATTGATGGTCCATGTGATTGGCTGACGTCATCTATTGATGGACCACGTGATTGGATGACGTCAGCTATTGATGATCCATGTGATTGGCTGACGTCATCTATTGATGGCCCACGTGATTGGCTGACGTCATCTATTGATGGCCCATGTGATTGGCTGACGTCAGCTATTGATGGTCCATGTGATTGGCTGACGTCATCTATTGATGGTCCATGTGATTGGCTGACGTCATCTATTGATGGCCCACGTGATTGGCTGACGTCAGCTATTGATGGTCCATGTGATTGGCTGACGTCATCTATTGATGGCCCACGTGATTGGCTGACGTCATCTATTGATGGCCCATGTCATTGGCTGACGTCAGCTATTGATGGCCCACGTGATTGGCTGACGTCAGCTATTGATGGATCCATGTGATTGGCTGACGTCATCTATTGATGGTCCATGTTATTGGCTGACGTCAGCTATTAATGGCCCACGTGATTGGCTGACGTCATCTATTGATGGCCCACGTGATTGGCTGACGTCATCTATTGATGGCCCACGTGATTGGCTGACGTCATCTATTGATGGCCCACGTGATTGGCTGACGTCATCTATTGATGGTCCATGTCATTGGCTGACGTCAGCTATTGATGGTCCATGTGATTGGCTGACGTCATCTATTGATGGCCCACGTAATTGGTTGACGTCATCTATTGATGGCCCACGTAATTGGCTGACGTCATCTATTGATGGCCCACGTGATTGGCTGACGTCATCTATTGATGGCCCACGTGATTGGCTGACGTCATCTATTGATGGCCCACGTGATTGGCTGACGTCAGCTATTGATGGTCCATGTGATTGGCTGACGTCATCTATTGATGGCCCACGTGATTGGCTGACGTCATCTATTGATAGCCCACGTGATTGGCTGACGTCATCTATTGATGGCCCACGGGATTGGCTGACGTCATCTATTGATGGCCCATGTCATTGGCTGACGTCAGCTATTGATGGCCCACGTGATTGGCTGACGTCAGCTATTGATGGCCCATGTCATTGGCTGACGTCATCTATTGATGGCCCATGTCATTGACTGACGTCAGCTATTGATGGCCCATGTCATTGGCTGACGTCATCTATTGATGGCCCATGTCATTGGCTGACGTCAGCTATTGATGGCCCATGTCATTGGCTGACGTCAGCTATTGATGGCCCATATCATTGGATGACGTCAGCTATTGATGGCCCATGTGATTGGCTGACGTCATCTATTGATGGCCCACGTCATTGGCTGACGTCATCTATTGATGGCCCATGTGATTGGCTGACGTCAGCTATTGATGGCCCACGTGATTGGCTGACGTCATCTATTGATGGCCCACGTGATTGGCTGACGTCATCTATTGATGGCCCACGTCATTGGCTGACGTCATCTATTGATGGCCCACGTGATTGGCTGACGTCATCTATTGATGGCCCATGTCATTGGCTGACGTCATCTTTTGATGGCCCACGTGATTGGCTGACGTCAGCTATTGATGGCCCATGTCATTGGCTGACGTCAGCTATTGATGGCCCATGTCATTGGCTGACGTCAGCTATTGATGGCCCATGTCATTGGCTGACGTCAGCTATTGATGGCCCATGTCATTGGATGACATTTTACTTCTCGTTAAGTCAAATTTGAATATTTGTTATCAGCTCGCAAAGGTAATTTTTTTTCTTTTGCTTGATTGTTTGTTTGTTTTTTCATGTGTGTGGGGGATGGGGCTGCTTCCATCAAACCCTCCCACTTGACCTTTGATATATGACTGTCGGCGATAAAACGTTCATTTCGACTGGGCGAGTCTCATTACCACCCCCCCCCACACACACACAACTGTCCTTTATAAAATGAACCCCTGACAGGCTCTCGCTCACTCAATGCAGCCTGGCCGTGATACATATTTTATGTGTGGACTTATAAACATTTTTAATTAAAGGTTGTTGTTGTTTTTTTAGCAAAGACCATACTGCTGATGACATCTAATTTGAGAGCATAATTTTTATTTGTAAGCATATTAGCGTGTGAGCTAATGCCCTTTTTAAGTATAACGAAAGAAAGAAAGCTTGCATTTAATAGCAGCAAATATCATTTTTACAACTACAACAATAACAACAATAGTTAATTAATTTTTATGTTACTAATTTTAACTTAAAATTCGATTCCTTGGTTGAACAGAAAAGCGAACAAAAATTCGACGTCAACAAAATAAACACAGAGACACAACCTGAAGGTATAAGCCAAACTGGTTTGGGAAATCTGATCTAAGGGATGCAACCAGATCATAAAATACTTTTTATTTTTGTTAAGCACCCTTACCTATGAGAATAATAATATTAAATTTTAAAAAACGTAACAAACAAAGTTTTTCACTATAAATCCTTTATGTACTAGACGTAACTAAAAGAATGTTCATTATAATACGCAGCGCAAGACCATCCAAAAATACACAATTGTAGTTGTGTCGTAAAACATGTTTAATGTAATGCGCTGCGATCAGGAATATGTTTCAGAAAAAATGTTGTCAATAAAATACGCAACTTATTGCGCGACAGAATGGTTGTTCAATATAATGCGCACCCTTACACTCTATCTCAAAAAATAACATTATACATAGGAATAAATAAAATGATCTAAAAATTCAATAATTTAATTACAGTACATGCGATCGATCTGAAATTTTAATACATAGTTTTTATCATCGCCACGAAACTGCTTGCTAAATTTCAGCTCGCTAGCTTACGAGGAAGTGGGTTAAAAATCGATCCAAAGTTTTGGCGACCGACAAGCAATCAAGGGTTCAACCAGACACTACGAGTTAATATACAGGATTTAAAAAACCATGTTTCTGACAATAAATCCTTTATATAGGAGACATAACTATAAGGATGTTCATTATAATACAATATAATGCAAGACAATCCAAAATTACACAATTTTACTTATGTCTCGTAAAACATGTTTAATATACATGTATTGCGCACCGATCGGTAATATACTTTTATAAAGTACTAGTAACAAAGCCCGCACAATGACGGGAATAAGTGTAGGGCGACCTGTGAAGTTCATGGACGCTATGTTTTGGTAGTTGTTATGCTGAAGCGTTTGCAGGACATTGTCGTCGCAGGGCAAGGGATGTGGACAACAACAATAACAGCAAAAACAACAAAAACAACAACAGCAACAACAACAGCAAAAACAAAAACAAAAACAACAACAACAGCAACAAAAACAAAACAACAACAACAAAACAAAAACAACAACAGCAAAACAACAACAACAAAACATTAACAGCAACAACAACAAAACAAAAACAACAAAACAGTAACAACAAAACAACAACTACAACAACAACAACAACAGCAACAACAACAACAAAGCAACAACAACAAAACAACAACAATAACAACAACCACAAAACAACAACAAAAAACAACAACAACAAAATAACAACAATAACAGCAAAAAAAAACAACAACACTTAAAACTCTTGCCACTACCCCCCAGGACCATCAAGGAAAAGGCATTTAACAGAATTGTCATTGGAATAAGTGGCAGGCATCACTTCAAGGTGGGAACAACATAATGAATTATGACAAAAAAACTACACCAAAAATAACTCGTTTTGAACCTCCGCGTAATATGTAAATTTTTCTCCGCTAGTGATTGGCTGTAGGAGTCATATGTGTTTGAGGGACCAATCGCTATAGATGCCGGGACAGAAAGGACAGAAACTTGCCTTTTATTAGATAAAATACGTCAATAAGATGTCAATAAAATACGCACCTTATTGCGCGACAAAAAAAGGTTGTTCAATATAATACGCACCATGACATTCTAGCACAAAAATTAACATAATACATAGTGATAAATAAAATAATCTAAAAATTCAATAATGTAATTACATGCGATCGATCTGAAATTTTGATACATCATTTTTATCATTGGCACGAGGGTCCCTGCAAAATTTCAGCTCGCTAGCTTATGAGGAAGTTGTTTAAAAATCGATCCAAAATTTTTGCGGCATTCAAGCATTCAAGCGAGGCCTCAGACACCACGAGTTAATATAAAGGATTTAAAAAGGAACCATGATTTTCGCGGAATTTACATATCAAAATCTACTTAAAGAATAAACATGTTTTGAGATATATTTACTTTTATTTAGCAACAATAAAACAAATTTAAAATGAATGAGCTCATCTAATGTTATCTTCTCCTCTGACTGTTTACTGACCGTATCCCCCACTACCACTCTAACTATCTAATCATCTAATGTTATCTTCTCCTCTGACTGTTTACTGACCGTATCCCCTACTACCACTCTAACTATCTAATCATCTAATGTTATCTTCTCCTCTGACTGTTTACTGACCGTATCCCCCACTACCACTCTAACTATCTAATCATCTAATGTTATCTTCTCCTCTGACTGTTTACTGACCGTATCCCCTACTACCACTCTAACTATCTAATCATCTAATGTTATCTTCTCCTCTGACTGTTTACTGACCGTATCCCCCACTACCACTCTAACTATCTAATCATCTAATGTTATCTTCTCCTCTGACTGTTTACTGACCGTATCCCCCACTACCACTCTAACTATCTAATCATCTAATGTTATCTTCTCCTCTGACTGTTTACTGACCGTATCCCCCACTACCACTCTAACTATCTAATCATCTAATGTTATCTTCTCCTCTGACTGTTTACTGACCGTATCCCCCACTACCACTCTAACTATCTAATCATCTAATGTTATCTTCTCCTCTGACTGTTTACTGACCGTATCCCCCACTACCACTCTAACTATCTAATCATCTAATGTTATCTTCTCCTCTGACTGTTTACTGACCGTATCCCCTACTACCACTCTAACTATCTAATCATCTAATGTTATCTTCTCCTCTGACTGTTTACTGACCGTATCCCCCACTACCACTCTAACTATCTAATCATGTAATGACGTTTCCACACATCTCACAATCTTATATTGCAACCTGTTATCTAGTCGGTTTATTTGCCCCTAAACTCATCATGTACTCGATTGATTATCGTTAACTGGTGGTTTCCGCTAACTGCCTTCCAACAACTGCACCTATCTCATTCAAGGCTCCCTGTACGTTGCTGGTACATTAGATTAATTTATTGAATGCGCTGTTATCTTAGGCAGATTTCCTCATAGCTCACCAGACCATGACTCAATAGACAAATTACATTATCGTGCATGTTGACGCAATCAGCTAATAAATTCGTTAGACTCTTACGACTCACAAATGAAGCTTAGCGATTTGCCTGTCGCCTTTCATAAATAAACAAAACACCTCTGGGCTACCACGTAACTATTAAAACTATGTTTAAATATTTAAGCGGCTCAACTTAATGCAATTCTTAAACTAACCAAGCCCCTAACCTAGCAACTAATACCTTCACAACATTTCGCACCTGTTTGCTTCTGTCAATATTTTTTAAACATTAGACTGATGTCAAGAAACAGTTTGTTAAACATTAGACTGACGTCAAGAAACAGTTTCTTAAACATTAGACTGACATCAAGGAACAGTTTGTTCAGCATTAGACTGACGTCAAAAAACAGTTTCTTAAACATTAGACTGACGTCAAGAAACAGTTTGTTAAAAATTGGACTGACGATGCTAACATGACGAACTACTTCGTATCTCGGACAGTTACTCAAACTAAACTCACTGACATTGCCTGGGTTTCTGTTACAAGGGGATCATGTCGAGTGTTTCCCCCATACCTTACAAAATATGATGCTGTAAAATATTAGTAAAGTTGAGACCATTAATAAACGTTTGTGTTAAGAATGAGATTTAATTCCTGACTTCTAGGATCTAAAATTAAATAGAGTTATTTTCATGATTGCTAAATCTTTGATAGCACTGTCAATATTAATAGTGTCAATCAATTACTGCTCAATAATTAGATTAGTCAATATAATTGGTGTCAATCAATTACTGCTCAATAGTTAGATTAGTCAATATAATTAGTGTCAATCAATTACTGCTCAATAGTTAGATTAGTCAATATAATTAGTGTCAATCAATTACTGCTCAATAGTTAGATTAGTCAATACCACTGCAAACGTAGTAGATCGTAAATAAGATTTACTCAATCTAAATTTAAACAAGCGTATCCATCTCATCACCCATCTTATGTAATATTTCTCCACCCCGCTGCACGAAGAATCCCACATTTCCATCTACAAGTTTCTGCGAATGAAACATTTCGTCAAGGTCCCTGTATATATATATAATGTTGTGGAAAATGGATTGGGTAAAGTAATGTTTGCTTCTACAACACGTCAGATGACAAACTTGAACAAATCAATTACATGTACAAGGACATCAGCGTCACGTTCTTGTAGTACTTGTACCAGGACATCAGCGTCACGTTCTTGTAGTACTTGTACCAGGACATCAGCGTCATGTTCTTGTAGTACATGTACCAGGACATCAGCATCACGTTCTTGTAGTACTTGTACCAGGACATCAGCGTCACGTTCTTGTAGTAATTGTACCAGGACATCAGCATCACTTTCTTGTAGTACATGTACCAGGACATCAGCATCACGTTCTTATAGTACATGTACCAGGAAATCAGCATCACGTTCTTGTAGTACATGTACCAGGACATCAGCATCACGTTCTTGTAGTACTTGTACCAGGACATCAGCATCACGTTCTTGTAGTAATTGTACCAGGACATCAGCATCACTTTCTTGTAGTACATGTACCAGGACATCAGCATCACGTTCTTGTAGTACATGTACCAGGACATCAGCATCACGTTCTTGTAGTACATGTACCAGGACATCAGCATCACGTTCTTGTAGTACATGTACCAGGACATCAGCGTCACCTTCTTGTAGTACTTGTACCAGAACATCAGCATCACGTTCTTGTAGTACTTGTACCAGGACATCAGCATCACGTTCTTGTAGTAAATGTACCAGGACGTCAGCGTCACATTCTTGTAGTACATGTGGAAGGACATCAGCGTCACGTTCTTGTAGTACTTGTACCAGGACATCAGCATCAATTTCTTGTAGTACATGTACCAGGACATCAGCATCACGTTCTTATAGTACATGTACCAGGACATCAGCATCACGTTCTTGTAGTACATGTACCAGGACATCAGCATCACGTTCTTGTAGTACATGTACCAGGACATCAGCATCACGTTCTTGTAGTACTTCAGCTTCTTTGTTTTTGAGTTGCCTCTGAGGATTTATTTAGCCAACCCTCTAAAAGTACCGCTCCGTGCAGGCCCTCACCTCACTACATCTCTGGCTAAAATACTGATTGTTAAAATTGAAGTAATTCTGCACAAATGCATGCAGTATACATGTCATATATAATGGAAGACATAAACATTTATAACTACATCATACATAGTTTACTATAATTAAAGAACGATTCTTTTTTAGCCATGAAGAATTTTTTTCAAAGCAAAATCTCCCCACGTTCTCTTTATGAGTATTGTAGAAATGGAGATATATCAACAATAATTTTGTATACATCTAAATACATAAGTCAAAGCTCATAAAGCGGTAACGACACTTACGGTTATAAAGGAACCGCTCATCGCATCAACTGCTCTATGCAGAAAAAACTGTTTCCCCGAATAATCCGCATAACATGTGGAGGGAGTCAATTAATTGGGGTTTTCTGTTTATCTATTACACACGTTATTACGTGTTTTATAGTTAATGTGAATAAAACAATTAAGATAGCTCCCATAAGTAATGTACTTTCATTAACTAAATGGACAGTGAAGTGTTTAATCAGATAGTCATACTAGTGGTTAAAAGAATGATATTTATTAGAATATTATACGATGTTATCGAACAGAAAGATATTATAGCTTAGCTGAGGAATTTAGATCTACGTTGATGATTTATATTTTAAAAAGTTCAAGTCGACGAAACTGAATAACAAATCGATATCAAGCTGACGTTACTTTTCATGGACACCTAAACAGTTTTATGTCTCTGATAATAATGTTATAAGACAATCATAACCTAAACAGGTCTATATCTCAGATAATAATCTTATAAGACAATCATATTAGTTCACTAAGAAAGTATACAATGCAGTATTTCTATGATTTCTTACCACGTCACCGCTAAACAAAATTTATTTAAGCTGCTACATGAAACTTCGTGTAAAGTGGCAAAAATAAATTTAACACATGTCTTATCTTATCTTATCTTATCTGTTTCAGACGATTATTGCGTCCTACGCCTATCTATGGTTTGTGTTTAGTCCTGCATTCTTATTAAAGTTTTAAATGTTGATAAAGTGTTGGCTTTCCTGGTTTCGGACGAATTCCGGACGGGAAGAACGAAAATTTGTACGAGTTTGTTCTTGCATACGGAATAAGAAAGGTGTTTTTATCCTTATGTCTATCTGAGGGTTGTGTTAAGTTATCTTTGTGTTGTATTTCTAAATTAGAGTTAATTGCTTTATGTATGATTACTACTTTACTCTTGGTTCTTCTATCCTCTAGTGTTTCTAGGTTTAATAATTTAACTAATGGTGTTATTCTAGTCAGTTTTGAATATTCTCCAGTAATGAATCTGGCAGCTCTTTTTTGGATTTGTTCTAGTTTATCAATGTTTTCTTTGGTGGATGGGTCCCATACAGAAGATGCATATTTTAGTACAGGTCTCACCAAAGTCATTGTCTGAAAAAAATGGTATAGTATTTGATATTTAGGAAGGATTGAGATTTAATATTATGATTTATGTGAGAAAGAAACCAGCAATTTTACATGCCGCTGTTTGCATTTATGAAACTATCGTTACACATCCGGAGTATTTCATCTACCAAGTCCTTCAAGACTGCACTTAAGACGCATCATTTCAAAATGTATTTTCAAAATTAAAGAAACACCATTTCTTTTTAATGATTAACGTAGCTTATGTGTATTGTACTGTTATTTATGTGGCTATTATGAAAAGAATGTATATTTCAATTAGTATATGTATGTTATTATCTCCATGTAGAGCGCTGTGAGCTCGGATCCTTGCTGGGAAACAGAGCATAAATTACTGTACCAAAAATAACTCTTTTCGAACGTTCCACATAAAATTGTGCAATATGAAAATAAATGAATAAAATATAAATAAATAAAATTAATGAAAGTTCTGAATTACATTATTTTCTATTCTGATGTGTATTTTTTTTTCAAAATAAATAGATTTCAGCTGAAATGTATTTATAACCCCTATATATGATCCATTTTCGTCTTTAAGAGTACCGAACTTTTTTTTTCAATTCATCTATTCCTTTTGGGCAGTTTATGAAGCAATCGTTCCAGAAAAAAACATCACGTATACTATTTAAGCAACTGAGGTAAATAAATCTCCAACCTAACAAACAATGAAATTGTTTTCTTTACTTATCACTTGCTTCATGCATCAAATGCCGTTTCGTGTGCATTTTCTATTTATAAAATTAATTGTAAGTAATTTAATGTTATTTACCTGCACAAAGTTGACTGATTTATCAAAAAATCATACCAGCTTGCAATATAATTTTTTATGCCCAAGACACACTTTTCTGATGCTAAAATTTAATAATGAATAACTAATCTAGCATTGTCGTGTCAGAGGCATGACACCCGTGTCATAACATTTAGTTCACATCTGATACTGTAAAACACACACTTACACGCACACATACACACAGACACATACACCCACAAACATGAACACACTCGCGCACATACTTATTCACACAGTTAACTCGGGTTATCAACATTAAAAAATATTAATCAATCAAGTCAAATAAATCATTGCTCTTTTTACTTTGTTCCCTTTTCACAAATTAAAATATAAACTCAAACAATGACGTCAAGTCATGTATTATTTTACGGCGTGAAACACCACACGCTCTGTTAATGTCGAAACCAAAATTATTATAACTTTACGTCTACATTTTCAATTTAAAAAGAAAACAAGAGTTACACCGCATAGGGGCTTCACACTGACTGACGGGCGCGCTTAGGGGCAATATATATAGTGATCTTGTAAAATTATAATTGACGCGCATTAAAATTGAATTTCCCATCAATGACGCACCACAAAGCACCGAGTCTGATTTATTACATTGTGCTTAGAAAAATGAGAAAGTTAAATAAGAAAATTGTAATGTAAAACAAAATCAATTGCAATGGTATTTAAATTATATAACACATAATATTAATAACGTTTGTATTATAAATGTTTCATTGTCGGTAAATAAAAATTAATGCATAGAAAAATAATATAAAATAAATTGTAGAATTTTAAAATCATAATTATTTTAAAAATGTGAAAACTCTGAAATGTATTCATTTAGTCTGGTTAATATGAATGTGTATTTGTTGGGCATAGCAGGATCACTGTTGTTTTATTCTTTTAAAAAGAACGACTTCTATTTTATATAATAGTGGCACGCCACTTAACTTCGATCCCTACAATTAGGGATACAATGTCAATAAATTTCTAGCATTCTTTTACCTGTGTATACACTGTGCCTTATTAGAACATTCCCTTGTCTTTAGTTCAGACTATAAATAATTTTTTGGTAAATCATAAACTCGTCCATTTATAATAAAATCACAAAATGCATATTGACTTTGTCTTTGCTCACGTGACTACATAATTTCTGCTAATTTTAGTTTCCCTGCAACATTTCAGCTCGCTAGCTTACGCGGAAGTGGGTTATAAATCGATCCAAAGTTTTTTCGGCATCGCCCGCCTCAAGCAAGCAAGCAGATAACTCGAGTTAATATAAAGGATTTAAATTTTAAAATATACGTCAATTTGCGACTCTGTTGGTGATCCTCTCTTTAATCAATGGATTCCTTGAAGAGCAAGAAATAAATTTAACGCAACCTAAAAACACACGAAACAAACTTGTCAAATCTTCTTATCGGGAACAAAAGTTAGGTTATTTGCTTAAGATTTAATAATCTATAGACAGTTTAGTAAAAATTAAACAAACCCGTAAAAACAAAGTTTTTGACTATAAATCCCTTATACATGAGACATAACTAACAGTATTGATTATTTTCGAACGCGACAAACATTTACAGACTGAATCTGTCTTAACTCAACTTTGCTTCATAACCCTGAGGAGAAAAGTCTGGTCACCGATCGCTTGACCGAGCTCAGCGTGACACGTAAAATGTAAACAAAAGCACGCCGGTACTTCGATGGGTCGCGTCAACGCGTCAAATCAAACTCTCACGTGGGAAAAAAACAATAACAAACAGTGAACTTGAATTACATACGTTATATAAGGATAAACTAAAAATGCATTAATTTAATTACGGTACGTTCGATCGATCTGAAATTTCGATACCATGCATTGTTAGGTGAGACGGGTCGGTGTGCCAAGTTTCAGTTCGATCGGATCACGGGAAGTGGGTCATTTTTTTTACTTTTGTTTTTTCCGCCCGCCAAAGACAGAGAGAGAGAGATGACGGCCAAACGACAGAGAGACAGAGAGAGACGGCGGTGAAGCTAATATAAGGGTTTTAAAAAGACATCGATAGCTTACAAAAGACCTAGATGAATTACAAAATGGAGGACAAATTTTCAACTGTTCAGAATATTTTTTTTTAAGAAAAAGAAACATACTGCAAATACAAACTATTTCATTCGTCAAAATCAGCTAATCCAGAATAAAGATGCAGAGTTCTTAAGACTGATGATAAGAAATTAAAGATTATCATGAAATCCACAAATTAATGGAAAAATATATATATATATATCCATTCAAACTTTAGGCTTTATAAAAAGAAACTTTTACAAATGTAATAAGAACATGAAGCTAAAATGCTACCTTACATTCATTGATCAGCACTATACTATAGCTTATGCATTTTCTGTATTGGACCCACCCACCAAAGAAAACAGAAAAATTAAAACAATTCCAAAAACAATGTATGCAAGATTAAGTAGTGGTGAAAAATCAAAAGTGACAAGAATAACTTGATAATTTATATGATTAAACCTGAACTGTAGAAGATCAAAGAGCAAAGTAGTAAAAATACATAAGGCATTAAATTCTAACTTGGAAATACAAACCAACAACAATCTAATTGAATACAACCCTAAAGATAAACACAGTGATGAAAAACACGTTTCTTAATTCATTCGCAAATTTTGCCTTTTGGCGAGGAATGGGTTGACTTAACAAACGAGAAAAAGGAGCACACTATCATCATTTAAAACTCTAATAGCAATGCATGACTAGTCTCAAACCTTGGAAAGGACCCAATAATCTTCTGTATAGAAGGAGCGCCTTTAGTATTCAAGAACGAAATAGATAAGATCAGATCAGATGAGATAATGTTTATTAATATTTTACAGGTGCCCACTATCTACATAGTATTTATATGTTAAACTGCATAAAGGGGGCAGTGTTATCAAATGTTTCATAATTACTTAAATGTTTCAACTAAGGGTGGGTACTGAAGTGTTTGTAGCCCCTATTGACGTGTGTGTGTGTGACATTTTGAGAACCGCTAAACAAAGAACTCTGAACACAATCATTGTTGAACGGAACATCATTCTGGTAACTTGACACTTGTAAAACTTGTCTTTATTAACATTGATTCATTATTCTAGTGTGCCGCGAGAAAATTTTAGTGTGCCGCGAAAGATTTCAAAAATACCATAAATTGCTAGGCTTTTCGAACCTTCAAGTTTTGAACAAAAATATCCTTAACCGAAAAAGAATTGAATAAAAACGTTTCATGTTTGTATTGTTCTGGTTGTGAGAATCTCTTGGAAGCTACAAAATTTCTCTCCTCCATTGGGAATAAATATCTGTCGTAAGTAAATAAAAATCCTTTCCTGCTGTTCACTTTTTAAAAAACTTTTAATTACAGACGGCTATGGATAATTTTTGGAAGAGAAGCCAGAAGGATTCCATCGAGCATCCAAATGGAGAGAGAGCTGCGAAATCCAAGAAGAATATTACCAAACGGAAATATCACGAGCAATATCTTGAGTATGGTTTCATACAATGTGCAAATTATCCTTCTCTTTCGTTTTGTCTTAATTGTAACATGGCATTGTCCAACGAGTCCATGAACCCCAGTAAACTGAAGCGGCATCTGAACTCAAATCATCCAGGATTGAAAGACAAGCCGAAAAGTTATTTTGCATCCATTTTGTCCAACTTAGAGCAGCAATCAAAAATAATGAAGAAATTTTCCTCAATTCCTGTCAAAACTCAGTTAGCAAGCTATAAAATTGCGAATCTTTGGTCAAACAAAAGAAATCTCATTTGGACGCTGAGACAATCATATTGCCGTCTTTACTAATCCCAGTTGAGACTATGGAGTTGGGACCCGACGCTGTTGAAAAAATAAATAAGATTCCACTATCTCACCAGACGATGGGACGTCGGATTGCTGACATTTCGATAGATTTGGACAATCAAATTAAAGAGCATTTTGCGGAAGCCGACGACATCCAAAAGCTCTGGGCAATGCAAATCGATGAAAGTACTGACATCAGCGGAAAGGCGCAACTGCTCGCATACGTCAAACGTGAAAGACTGCAGATGATAGACAGAGAAATGAGAGTTTACTTATCCAGCAATGAGCCGCGTTTTGGAATTACGGACACTTCGACCCCGGACGTTTCAACCCCAGACGGTTCGACCCGGACAGTTCGACCCCAGGACGTTTCGACCCCAGGGTGTTTCGACCCCGGACGTTTCGACCCCTTCGTATCTACACCGTATATGTTTTTAATATATATTTTTAATACACTTTTTAAAAATTAGTATTTTTAAAAGTAATTTTTTGGTATAAACATGTTTACATGTTATCCATTTACTAAAAATAATTTAGCTTAAAAGTATTATCCATTAAAAATTAAATACAGTTTGAAATTGTTATTGACAACCAGTCAATATTCAACGTGAATTCATGAATGTGATCAATGCGTCATTCCTCTGAGGTAGAAAGTCCTTCCAAACCAATCCAACTCCACCCCCCACACCCCGTCCGATGTAATCGGACAAAACAAAGGCAATGTGGTCAGACAGTCCTTTCAAAAGGTGCCTACATTCTCTCTGCCCCCACTTACTATATTTACCCTCACCAGCACACGGCTTGCTGTGGTGGTCACTGAGTGTAGACTTCGTAACACGGGATTATGAAACCCTCGGAGGAAATGTAAATAACAACGTAACGTTCAGTCCGTTCATACGGCTCCAGCAGCTTGAATGTTATTGTCTGCTAGGCAGCGGTATAAACTATAGAAATTGATGAACTTTAAATACTGACAACTTCGTACGTCTTATTAAAATCAATATTTCAGCTAGGGAGGTATATACGTGTTAAGCAACACAAGAAACAGAAGTGAATGCAAGGGTGCGGGTTTGTTATTGTTTCAGCGACTGCGTTCAGCATGTCGACACTTAAAAAAGATTTTTTAAATAATAAATTTAAAAAAATATTTTTAAAAAAAGAAAAAATCAACTTTCGTATGTTTTTGTTATCACGGTAAAAACCTTTGAACGACTTAAATATAAACATTTTTAAAACCTAATAATAAATTAGCTCCTTTTTAGTTTTTTGTTTAGTTTGGGATAGGAGTTTTTAATTTTTAATGGATAATATACCAACAAATTAATTTTTTTTAATATTTTTTTTTAACCATAGAATAAATAAAATCATTTCACAATGAAACGTCCTGGGGTCGAACCATCCTGTGGTCGAACTGGCAGGGTCGAACCGTCCGGGGTCGAATCATCCGGGGTCTAAGTGTCCGACCACCGCGCTTTGAGCTCATCTGCTCCAAAGAAAACGCGCAAGTATCTCATTAATTATGAAACATCTTTTGAATAAACACTGATTTCTTGTTTTTTTGTGATGTGTGCCGCGCAAATTTTTTACCAGTTTAGTGTGCCGTGAACGATTTTCGGTTGGACAACACTGCATTATTCTAACACTCGTGTCTTATATTTCTACGTCTTTACATAGTCGTCAAATTGTATCACCAAATATCTAATATTACTTACTGCTTAGCATTATGTCGCTCTAGTTATATTAAATATCAGGCACATAATAACATCAAAATACGTAATTTATGTTGTTACCTGTCTTTAATAAAAACACCAAGTTCTCCTCTGAATGATGTCATTTTCACTGCACTGTAAAATCGGTTTAACGTCATTGGAAACAGCCACAGTCGTAAGCACGTGGTAGCCACAGTCGTGAGAACATGGTAGCCACAGGCGTGAGCACATGGTAGCCACAGTCGTAAGCACGTGTTAGTCCCAGAAACTGGACATCAGAAGTCTGTGTTACGGAATGAGTTCTATCCGTACGTCTTACCGAATGATGAGATGTCCTAAGTAAAGATTTATTATCATCATCATACCAAAAAATGCAAAGTCCTAAGTGAAGATTTCTATTCATACGTCATACCAAACTATGCGATGTCATAAGTAAAGAGTTATATCCACAAGTCAGTGTGCCAAATGATGGCATGTTCTACCCACACGTATACATGGCTTTAACTGGAGCAATTCTTATTGTGAACACATGTTGCTCCTCAGCACACACAACATAAAATATTAGTCAGAGTTATCTTTGCCTCCAGAACTTTTGTTGATTTTTGTTTTGTTTAACTCCCCTTGTCCTTGGCAGAGGAGCCCCCAAATGTCCCATCCCGATAATAGGAGTGTTGTCAGTGGCGTAACTTCGGTGGGCGACGTGGCGCGGGGGTTGGGCTTGCACACATCAATCAATGAAAGATTTACTCGCAGACGTCAGAGTGGTCACGTGTGTCTTCGGTTTAAGAAAGCTAAAAATATATTCTCAAGAATCCTTGATCAACAGTCTTACTTCTAAATGTAATTTAACGTGTCATAGACTTTATCTTTTAACCTCAATTCTGAAGATAGTTCTAGAAGCGAATCTTCGTTTTTGATGGTCAAAACTTTCAAGACAATTTTCTAAATAGTTATATCAATGCCTTGAACATTTGTAGCTCATTCCTAAAGACCATTTAGGTGAGTCGTAGCCAATCCATTTTTTATTTTCGAACTTAACTCCAAAGGGAGTTAATCAAACTGCTTGACATATGCTCTCGCAAGCGTCTCTCAAGTGCATCTTTCTCTCTCTCTCTCTCTCTCTCTCTCTCTCTCTCTCTCTCTCTCTCTCTCTCTCTCTCTCTCTCTCTCTCTCTCTCTCATCTCTCTCTCTCTTTCTTTGATGTTTGATGTTTTTTATGTGTTTGATGTGTTTGATGTGATTTTCTGGACTTAAAATGGTTGCTAATAACAACAATAAAATAACATGTCATGTTATCACACCCTTAAAATGACTGTTGATAAACCTATGCCCCGAGAAAAATGACAAACCTCACACAAGTAACAATTCGTTTTCTTGGCGTCTTGCTTTCTTCTGACCTCTGTCCTTATCATTGATTTTTTTTTAAATTTATATTTTTAATTAGAGCTGATTTCATATCAATCGATAATGACATATCCATCGAAACAGATTTTTGTTCACATGGCTACAAATAAAAGGCTTGAAAGCAAGGGTTTTTTTTTATAATTTATTTAAGTTTTTAAATTTATTTTTTTTAACCAAATCTTAAATAAATACATGCTGGCACTTACCTAATTCTCCATGATTTGACCCATTGCGTAAACCATTTTTTAAATGTTAAATGTCTTATACTTAAAAAATAATCACAGAATTTGAACCCAACTGAAGTTATAGTGTTAATGTTATATAATCTAATTAAAGTTATTGTGATATTGTTTTACAATCTAACTGTATCTATGGACCTATTGCGTTACAATCAAACTGGAGCTCTAATCTAACGTATTGTTCCATCAGGAACAAAACCTTTTTTCTCTGGTACGCCCCTGAATTTGAGTTAGCTCGCCAACTTGCTTATACAAATAATCCACCCTCACCCCCCCCCCTTTTTCCCTGGCTTGCCATTCGGCTAATGGTGTGGGCTGGGGACGCCACGGTGGATCAGAGCGAGTGCTGGACATCCATTTTTGATGAGGTGGAGTGTACACTCGCCTATTATCTCCCATTACATCGGCTCATTCTCGGCTTAGATGCTTGTCTTACTTCCCTTTCCAATCGCCTCCCGTTTTTTATACTTCCTTTTTTTAAAAAGAGACATTAAAACTTTGTTTAATTTTTAAAAAACACTACAATTAAATATTAAATTAACAATCGTGTGTTTTCCCAACAGAACGATTATTCTATTACTAGGGCTGGTACTGATTTTTTTTTAAATACTTCGATTAATCTGGGAAAATTTAATCGATTAATTGATTAATTTCGATTAATTATATGTCTATAATGCATATATAGATCCCATTAAGTTGCAATTCATCATTTCGCGAAACATGTTAAGTCGCGGTAATTCCATGGCTCCCAAATTGTGTCACCTAACACAGCAAATTCGTTCTACTATGGGGCCGTTCATAAATGACGTAACGCACCTAGGGGGAGTGGGGTCCACACATTTGTGACAATGTGTGACGAGGAGTAGGGGGGGGTGTTGGAAAAATGTTACGTCACATCAAAAGTCTCAAAACTAAATAAATGTTCCACTTAAATATTTTATTTCTTACAATTTATTTTATGACGTTTTACATTTCTTCACGCATGTTACGATATTAGAGTGCAACCTTACACTAAATACATACTTAAATGATAAAAAAACAACCCCGTAAAAACAAAGTTTTTGACTATAAATCCCTTATATATGAGACAGAACTTAAAGTATTGATTATGTTCCAACGCGAAAATCATTTAACATGTGTCGACTTTTGTTTTTCCGCGGGCGGATATTATCTCCCTTGGCTTTAAAACTAGGTCAAAACTCTAGCAGACGACGACTATACATTCTAAATAGTGATTTATTTAGATAAACTAAAAATGCATCAATTTAATTACGGTACGTTCGATCGATCTGAAATTTTGATACGATGCATTGTTAGGTAAGACGGGTCCGTGTGCCAAATTTCAACTCGATGGCTTTGCTGGAAGTGGGTCATTTTCGACTTTTGTTTTTCCGCGGGCGGACGGGACGAACGAACGACGAACGAGTCGGCGGTGAAGTTAATATAAGGGATTTTATTAAGTTTATATAGATAAACTTTAAAAATGCATTAATTTTAATTACGGTACGTTCGATCAATCTGAAATTTTGATAGGATGCATTGTTAGGTGACACGGGCCCGTGTGCCAAATTTCAGCCCCGATGGCTTCACTGGAAGTGGGTCATTTTCGACTTCTGTTTTTCCGCGGGCGGGACGAGCCAAACGGGACGAGCCAAACGGGACGAGCCAAACGGGACGACGAACGAGTCGGCGGTGAAGTTAATATAAGGGATTTAAAAAGTTATTTGAAACATGCTGTTTTTCAAATAGAAAATGAGTTATGCGCGTTGGGATTTATAGTCAAAAGCTCGGTTTTTACGAGTTATTTATTTTAACTATAATGAATAGTATTTTTGACGTGATGCACATGTATGCCGGTCGAGAAGGCTGTTGGAGGGGAGCTACAACATGCCACCGAATGGTGGCGGAACGTCCTTGGGCGGGCTTTGTTGCTCGTAATTAATAAATTGGCAAAAAAATATTAGAAATATTTTCTTAAATTTTAATCGATAATTAATTTATCAAATTAATTTTAACGATTATTCGATTAATTAATCGTTAATTTCCCCAGCCCTATTTATTACTATTTTGTTTTCTTTATTTAAAAGCTTGTACCGTTTTCAAGAAGATGATGAAACTGACCAAAAGTTTAATACGTAATTTGTTCCACCCATCCATTATTAACATCCTAACCATACTCCCAACTACAAAATGTTGCGATTCTCGGTTACATTATTTAATTACAGGATAACTCTTTGAAATTTTAAAACGGCTTTCGATGAGCTAAACGTCATAAACGACCAACCACGAACCTTAACACGGGATTAAGAAGGCGAGTTCGTTTCATTGGAAGTTAAGTTCTAACAAATAACATCATCTACATGCGATTTAAACATGAACGCAGAAATTTGAAGAAGGGTAAATTGTTGTTGTTGTTTTTCAGCTTCATCTTCGTTCCGAGCTCAGGCTTAGTTAAAATGATTTAAGTTTAAAGAGAATTTTAAAGGAAAGAATTTTATAGGGAGATAAAAAAAATAACATTTAAGGAAGACGAATGGGTGACTTTTCTGACAATTTTCTTTAACCATTGCTTGTATAATATTAAGTGTTATTGTTAATGATACTTTGTTATTGATTACAGCTAATGTATTCTAAATTTTAACTCGAGAATATCTTTGCTCTGTTAAATTAACACATAAGTATTTTTAAAAGACTAAGATCAACAACAAACATGGGAAAGTAATTGGAGCACGTCGTTCCACCCAGAGGTGATATTTGATAATGTAGAAACACAACAGGAGATAATACGTGTTTGCAGAAAAAAACATCACAAAAAAAATAATAATAAAAATAAAATCTCAGAAACAGCAACTTAAAAAAAATGTTATAGGAGCATAAACTAAGAGGGTAAATTACATTAGTCAGACCTATGCTAGAATTTTCCTGTCCTGTATGGCAGTGTATGGGACCTATCCACAAACCAAAATAAAAGCTGCGCAAATTTTACTACTACAACTAGTGGGTATTCAAAATTGACAGGAGTAACTTTGAAAGTTACAACATTAATATAACTTAATGCAACGCATAGATGATCTTAGGGATAAAAAGATTTTTCGTGTGTCATATGCAAGAAAAAACGTACAAATTCTCTTTCTTTTCGTCTGAAATTCGAGCATGGAATGGTTTGCTTTAACAACACATGAAAACCAACACGCTTAGGGTTGCCAGATGTCCGGTTTTGTACCGGACTGTCCGGTATTATCGTTATTTATCCAGTGGAAAAATGGAAGCAATACCGGAATTTTACATTTAAGTATTGTGCCATCGACAAAATTCGACACTAGTGTCCGGTATTTTTTAGACAGCCACCTGGCAACCTTAACACGCTATAAACATTAAAAACGGTAATATTAGACATAAAGCATATAAAGCCTAGAGAAGCAATAATTTGTTTTATGGAAGGAGCGTGTGTAAAATATATGAGGAAGAAGAAATGGAACAAGTAATCAAAAAAATCCAAGCTATAAATAACTATATAATTACAGTCGTGTTCAAAAGAGAAAGTGAATAAACGGAAAACAATATTATTAAATTTTAAAAAACGTAAAAACCAAAGTTTTTGACTATAAATCCTTTATATTTGAGACATAACTTAAGTATTATTTATGTTCAATATAATACGCACCGCGCGACAGACTAGCATAAACATTTACAGATCGGGAAAATATTATTAAGTATGTTCAATATTATACGTAACACACCACGCGACTGGAAAATATTAAAAAATTTTATGCAATATAATACGCACCGCGCGACAGACTAGCACAAAAATGTACATGTTACATAGAGATACATTGGGTTAAACTAAAAATTCATTATTTTAATTACAGTACATTCGATCGATGTGAAATTTTGATACATCATTTTAATCGTCGCCACGAGTCTGCCTGCAAAATTTCAGCTCGATGGGATACGGGGAAGTGGGATAAAAATCGATCCAAAGTTCTTGCGGCAATCAAGCAGACGCCACGAATTAATATAAAGGATTTAAAAGGAAGAAATGGGGGGGGGTGATAGGTGTTGCAAGAATCCGCTTGTCACCAACCAACTAACATCTTATTAAGTAGACAATTGAAATGCATGTACCTGAGATTAAATCAGAGAGTAGTGCAATGGGATAACATAGGTGGAGAAGGGTTGTGTTGGGTTGGGTAGCACCTCATTCATTTGAAGCGTAAGAATTTTTTGTTTAAATTGAATTCCCACAAGAAAGAAGTTTTACCATCTCCTGGCATAGATGTGATTGACCTCTAGCTACACGCATGTTGAACATTGTGGGAAAGACTAATCAAATCTAAATTTATGTGGTGGTTTCTAAATATTTTTTATTTATTTTTTATATTTTTTTAGGGGGACGACTTTGAGGGGAAAGAGGAAGAGCGCCCTAATAGTAAGTTAACATTGTTTAACGGTGAATGTTTGTGTGTATTCTTGACCACAGACTTTGGTCAGTTCTGTTTTTATTAAATTGCAGAGTTTCTTTCAGGCTCTTTGCACGTGGTGGATGGGGGTGGATTTGAGCAGTTTTTTTTAAAATCCTAACTTGCTTACCCCCCCCCCACCCCGGTTCACTTTTAAAATTTGTATTTTTAAAAAAAAACAAGGGGAGGGGTAGATTTTAGCCGCGGTCAGCAGGCACTGTGCGTAGGGCCTATGAAATTTTCTGGGCCTACGAAAGCCAGAAAAAAACAGTTTTGAAAACTTAAATAAAAGACTGAATTTATTTTACACTTCAAGTTGAGAAGGGCTTACGAATCTAATAGTGTCTGGGGTCTACGAAGCCAATAAAACCTGTCTACCCTCCCCTCCATCCCGAAATGTAGCCGCCCCTAACAAAACACATGACCTAATTGCGGGACATGATTTATTTGTATTTCCCTGGACTCCTGAAATAGTAATGTCTTAATCGGTTAATGAGGAGCTGAGCAGACACACTGGCTACGGAAGTCCGACACCCGACTTGCTTTTTCACACTAGGTTGTTGTAATTCTGCACCATGTGCATGTGATTAGATTTCTCACCTCGTTCTACTTTCGTTCAATGTAAACATCTTGGGATGTTCGAACAATCTACATTATTTAAAATAGCATTCATTTGTTTTATCCGTCATAGGATTTCATAATAATTTATATATTTTAATGTAATAAGTAACAATCATCTATGCATTAAATAAAATGATTTATATCCATTTCTCATTATTTCAAATAAAACGAAATGATAAAGACTCAAGGCACCCGGGCTACATCCGGCCTACCGGACAACTATACCTGAATCGAGAAATTTGACAGGAATAAAATTATATCTGGCCTCAAAGAAATTTTAAATGAAAATATTTTTAAAGCCCTGCGATATAGGGTGCAAATTAAATATTATCTATTACGACGCTCCTTCTAGACATAAGATTATTGCGTTCTACGCTTATCCACGGTTTTTGCCTAGTATTTAATTTTTATTGGAGTTCCTAAATGTTGATAGTGTTTTGGTTTTCCTGGGAAATCATTCCACGCCCGAATTCCAGATGGGAAGGTCGTATTTGTATTCGGGATGCGGAAATTTACGATTAATTTCTCGATTTTAACTATTAAAATTTGTTTTTAACGATTAATCGACCCACCACTTATAAATGTACTGGAAGTCAAAGAGGAAAATATTTCGGCCGATAAATATAAGCTAATTTCCGGGATGATTACACGAACATTTTGGTTTCAAATTATTGACTGACGTGAATGTCCAAAATGTTGATAAAGGTTATTACGTCCATTGAGAGAAATCGTTTGCCTACCATGCAGTGTTCCCTCTAAGTCTAAGCTTCGTTGCTCCGTGTGCAAAGTTTTAAAAAAAAACGTTGCACAACGTCCATTTTTTTTTGTGTGCAATATTTTACAAAATTTGCTGCGCGGTGATTCTAAACTCCTGCGTGGCGTCGGTCAATATCTGTGCAGCCACGCTGCTTAAATGGAACATTACTACCATGGTTCTAACACTGCAGTTACATATCACCTGCATACCAAACATCCACTACAGTATCGGACACTTCAGCTGAGACAATCTAAAGCTACGTTAACGACAGTTCAGCTCGGCTGGTTATATTGTCACTGAACCAAATAATGTCAATACACTTGTCTGTTTGCGTTGTTGGTTAAAAGATGTCATATAAAGAAGACTTATATTTTGATTTTCGACAAGTATTTTAATAAAAGTTACTTATGAAACCATAAATTTCAATTTTTGGCTTTAATCGAAATTAACGATTAATTAATCGTTAGTTTTTCTAAAGTTAACGATTAAATTTAAATTAATCGCTAACAGCCCTAATTTTTATGTTTGTTCTTGCATATGGAATAGGAAAATTGTTTTAAGCCCTAGGTCTATCTGAGGGTTGTATTCAATTATCTTTGTGTTGCAGTTGCAAGTTAGCATTGTCTTATCTATTATTGAATAACTTTTATTCTTCTTTGCTCTTCTAGTGTTTCTGTGTTTAATTAGTTAACTTATGGTCTCACTCTTATCAGTTTTTTTGTATTCTCCAGTAATAAATCTGGCAGCTGTTAAGTTTGAAACACACAGAAAAATAAATGTTTATTCAACAATTTCAATGTCCATAACTTCTCTGTTCTTATAACTCCCTCTTGGCAAACACATCATCAGATATAATGTCTCATAAAACAAACAGAACAAGTAGAACAAATATAAAAAAATTGAACATAAAAGAAAAGTATAAACATTATTTTTGAGATTGTTTATTTATGTACAAGGTGGTATATCAAAATATGAGGCAATCATTTTTCAAGAACCAATGTTCCTACTTTTGTGGCATGAAATATTTGGATAACATTATGGAATGTTCAAGTAGTTTGGGCAACAAAGTGGATATAAAAATATGCATTTTTTTGCCTTGGAAAAGTTAATGAAGAGTACAAATAGGAAATATATACACACATATACAGTTTACTGGGGATCCTAAAACTCAAGGAAAGTGGGCAATACATGACTCATGGGCAACACATGACCCATTGGCAACACATGACCCATGAGAAACACATTACCAATAAGCAATACTTTTCCAATGGACAGTATATAGCTACTGGTGGATGATGTCCTTAAAGTACCTGAATGTTGCCTTTGATGGAAAGTCAGAAGTTAAAATTTAATATAGAGAGAAATGTCTGGATTGGAAATGGTTTTGTGTTTCTTCTTCTCACAGATGACACGTACTTGAAATAGTGTAACAGCAGTTTTTAATATTCTGTTGTTGGTGTTTTTTTAAGTTAAATGGAAAATTACACACAAAAATCCAGAAACTCTTGATGAAAATATGTGTTGGAAAATTAAACTCCATGAAAATTTTAATACAAATCTAAGAATAACAAATTTAAACATTTCATACTACTTTATGTATATACACTTACAATGTATTGGATAAAGATGGTAAAAAGAAATTATAAGATTAAAAATCAACAAATTAATCAAATGCATCCCCCGAAAAATAAATAGGTAGCATTAGCATATTGTATAGGTTTGAATCAGAAATATTAAATGGCATATTAGCATATTGTAATTTGTATCAATCAGAAAAAAGTAATGGCAAAATATTTAAATTCTGATTGGAATGTTCTTATTAGCTGAATTAAGGAAATAAATGTTTGTATTACTCTTTGAATATGAAAGTAATGAGCATTTTTTTTTCTTGAATAGTTTAGTCTGGAATGCTGTGATAGTTCCCTTATAAGGTAAGATGAGCTGTGTCCATTACATAATAAACAATTCATCAGGCAACTAAAAAATAATTACTAGACATTTTGCAATCATGCAGAATTTTCTAAAATTAGCAATGGTTTGTGTCAAAACAAAACAAAAAATTTAACTGTTATGTCATCTAAAATTCTTCAAATATCTTTTTCATGGTTGAGTGATTAAGAAAATAAAAAATGACACATTTCAAAGATGTGATTAATCTAAAGCCTTTCTACTCCACATACTCTTAAGCTTCTCTAATAAATATACAGCAATGGTTTTATTCACATAGTGGGTAACACTTATAAAAATTGTAAATTTTAGTAGGTATTAAATCTAGAACAGACCACACACAAACATCAACTAAGCACTGAAAATTTATAAATTTCATCAGTTTCAGCACATTATAAAAATTAAAAGTCAAATTTTCACCTTGAATTTAGCTTAATTTGAGCCCCACTCTACACACTCAAATCAAACAAATTTTGTTTCATTAGATACAGTGGAATGCTTATATATATTTAACAATTAGTACTTCTAAAAAAAACATAGTTAATATTTTAAAAAATTTACAAACTGTAAAACAATGAGATATGTTGTTTTTTTCTTTCTCTCTACAAAAAAATCCACAATTACCAAGAGAAAGAAATTGACATCTTAAGGAAAAAAAAACACTGAAATATTTTTAAAATTAACCTCTGCGTAATTTTAACAAATCTTTCATAAACTGACTTGTTTTTTTTTGCTTTAATAACAAAAACTTCAAAGAGGAAACTCTAAAAATATTTTATGAGGTCTGCATGGAAAAACAAACTCAGTATTTACAGGATTAGTTTATGTAGACAATTATCTACATGTCCCATATTAAAACAGGATTTTGTTTGTGTAGAGAAATATCTTGACATGTTCCATGTTAAAAGCTTGATAGGAAAACAAAAGACTGCTGCCAAGGGATTGAAACTTGCCAACAAAACATCCACCAGCTTTAAACCTTAACTGTGAATGAACTTGTCAGGCCTGGAATTTTCTCTGGCCCACATCAGTTAGTCAAAGGTCAGCTTGGTCTCCACTCTCTCTCCTCCCCACAACGACAAAATTTGTTCATTGACTTAAGATTCCTACAGGAGGAAATTTCACTTGTATAACTTATCTGCACATTCTTACGCTGGACTCGTTCTCCTCACGCGCACACCAGGTGGACAGGGGCATTAATTAGATGTGCAGGCGTCAAAGATGAGGAGGATGGCGGAGATGAGATAGAAACCCTGGGCGATTATCAAGAGGGCAAAGGACCATGAGGGGTCAGAGTCCATCTCGAGTGTTGTCTCCAGGACGTCCATGGCGTTGACCAGAAAGACTATTCCACCAATCAGATTGAAGATGACTGGAAGAGGTGGTGAGAAAAACGACATTTAACATACGGGTTACATCTAACTGGTAACATGGTATTTCTAAATAAGGTGCATATACAAGGTATCATGATAAGGCTAAAACTATTGATATACAAGATCTTTAAATCTCTAGTCTCTTGAACACTGATTACTGTTAAGTATAAGTAATTTATATTTGACTGCTTGACTGACTGAAACTGGAAAGCACTATAAATAACCTAAGCTTGTTTGGTGAGTAACATGATGTAGATAACAAAAATATGCTTTTATAAACCCTGATAATATTACAGATATGAAATGAAGAAAAATATTCATGAAAATCACACCAAAAGTTCGGTGCTAGGTACATATTTTTTTGTTTGACTTTATTGTGCATAATACAAATGTTGTTGTTTTTTATTATATGAAAATTTAAATATTGAAAGCAATAAATTGTTGATGGCCTGAAAGAAATTTGTGCTGTGATATGCCTTGAGTGGGGGCTGTTTCTCATTGAATTTTTTTTTAAAGGCTTTATTAAAAAGCTTATTTTGTAAAATTACAAAAAATTCAGAATTTCTTGGCTCTGTTAGTCAGGTTATATATAAACATAACCTGTCTAACAATATCTTTGTGATGATATATATATATATGGGCACAACTAGGAAGCGATTACAAGTAGTAAATAATACCTTCAAAGTGATCATTTAATAAATTTTCAGTAATGTCTGCATCAAAAGATAGTGTGTGTGGGTGGGTTTTTCATCAAAGTTGTTGTAACCAAATAAATACAGTGGGGCCCACTTAACTCGAGCCCGGTTAACTCGTCAGCTCTATTAAAGTCGACGTTTTTTTTTGAACCGCCAAATTCTCTCTTTGTCTGCATTTTTTCATCGGTTAATTTGATTTTTTTTAAGTTGCCGAGCACTAATATTTCGAGCACAAAAGAGTGCCAAATTTGCAACTTAACGTCGGTTAGCTCGATCCCCGTCTGTTCGCCTGGCAATGTACTTTGGCATTTTTAGTTCAAAACAGTGTTGACATCTCGCTTTCTTCGAGACTTCTGGCTATTGTGTGATTCTACGAGATTTCAATAAAAATTACAGGATGTTTTTACTTTCAATTTGATTCCTCGTGTGAATTAGTTTGAGTATGTACTGTATTCACCAGAGGTACTCGAAGATCGCGTTAGTGGTCTTTAATCCGTCATTATTTCGATGTGCATGTTATATTATTATTAAACTTAATTCATTTTCTTATGCACTAATCATTTTATTTTTTAAGATAAATGAATATCTTTAGAAAAGAAAATAAAGGTTTGTATCGAGAATCGACTGTGGTTTTTAGATAATTAAATAAAAAAATTGTTATTATTCTTTTAAAAGTTTGTTGTTGCTTTGTTACCAGTAAGATAAGTGACTGTGACTAACACGCGCGTGACGGTGAAATCAAATCATTTTCTTAATATTCTAGTATATATAATATACACGTCATCACTGTTGTAGGTCGAATTCTGATAAGGTCAAGGCCGCATTTGTTACTATTTATATTACAAGTTACACGTATCATTTGATTGACAGAGGAAATTCGAGTGCGATCTCATAGTGACAGATATCCCGCACGTCAAAAGCATTAAACTTAAAATTACCATATTGATATGTTTATTATTTTTATTATTCTCCGATTCGACGGGCATTGCAAACGCGATCGTCGGTGACATGCCACGCCACACGCGCCATGGGACGAGGCGAGGTGAAAAATTTGACCTTTAACGCATGTGCAGACAATTATAAACTAGTAACTTTTTTTTTATTAAATGGAATCGAAACATGACCACAGAGACGTAATATTTTCTTAATATTCTAGTATATATAATATACACGTCATCACTGTTGTAGGTCGAATTCTGATAAGGTCAAGGCCGCATTTGTTACTGTTTATATTACAAGTTACACGTATCATTTGATTGACGGAGGAAATTCGAGTGCGGTCTCATAGTGACAGATATCCTGCACGTCAAAAGCATTAAACTTAAAATTACCATATTGATATGTTTATTATTCGCCGATTCGACAGGCATTGCAAACGCGATCGGCGGTGACATGCCACGCCACACGCGCCATGGGACGAGGCGAGGTGAAAAATTTGACCTTTAAACGCATGCGCAGACAATTATAAACTGGTAACTTTTTTTTAATTAAATGGAATCGAAACATGACCACAGAGACGTAATCAAAGTCATTTACTTCGGCAAAAAAAATTATATATATAAAAATTCCTTTTCCCGACTATTTCCCGACTTTCAAGACCGGGAAAATTATTTTAAGAATTCCTGACTTTTCCCCGACTGAGTGGGAACCCTGGGTTCTAATAAAATAGTTATATTTAAACGGTCCTTAAAAACGAACGGTCTTAACCTTAGGAAAGAGTGAAGAAATATTAGGGTCCCGATATTCCGATACGATTAATTGTCCCATCACTGATTAACGCACATCATGTATATAAAGAAATTTCAAGCGCATGTTAATATTTTGCCGCCATATTGGTTTTCCTTTAACTCGATGATCGGTTACCTCGGTGCCATTTTTCATACCCCAACGCCGTCGACTTAACCCGGTTCCCACTGTATTAAAATACTAAATTATGATCAGTTTTAGCTGCTGACATGTAACATACCTGACATTTTCAGTTTAAGATGCCGAGATGTGACATTTGACATACCTGACACAATGTTCCCCCCAGCAGTGATCAAGTTGCCAAGATGTGTTCCAGACACCATGTAGGCCATGTAGAGGGAGATGATTGCAGAGAAGCCTTCGATGATTATTCCAATGATGACCAAAGCACGGCAACCGTGCACCCAGTCTGAGGAAAACATGTAAAAAAATCAAAGCCATTAAAAACAAGGGAGAGGACTGTGGATGAGTGACATACGATAGAGTAATTTTTTTTTAAAGTATTAAGAGTTATTTCTATTCCACCAACAATCATAACAAGGTTCCTACACCAAAATCTAAAACTAAAATTACAGGATAAAAGTTTGTACCCAAAATGATAAAGCTAAGTTTGACAGGTGAAAACAAATTTGAAATTGTTAATTTTTTCAAGCCCTCAGTTAACATTTTTTTAAAATTACAAATTCACTATAATTAAAAATAAATGTTAAAATTCAAGTAGTTTTCCAGCATTTTTTTGAGGCTGTAAAACACTGGATATGAAATCATGACAGGTTTTCTAACTGTAACTTCAAATATCTCCAAATATGACATAATGATATACAGACTAACATACAAAGTAACAACAGGTTTTTTTCAAGTCCCATGATGAAGTTGACCTGAAATCAAGTTTTCTTAATAAGCAGCAACCAAAGAAGTGAGCATTTAGTTTACTACATCTTATGTAAGACTTATTGTTGAGTATTTGTTGAGGATTTGTTGTGTATGACTTTTTAAGCTTATGATTGGTTGTATATGACTTTTAGTGTCTATGATTTGTTGTGTATAACTTTTTAAGCTTATGATTTGTTGTGTATGACTTTTAGTGTATATGATTTGATGTGCATGACTTTAGTGTATATGATTTGATGTGCATGACTTTTAGTGTATATGATTTGATGTGCATGACTTTTAGTGTATATGATTTGATGTGTATGACTTTTAGTGTATATGATTTGATGTGCATGACTTTTAGTGTCTATGATTTGATGTGTATGACTTTTAGTGTCTATGATTTGATGTGTATGACTTTTAGTGTCTATGATTTGTTGTGTATGACTTTTAGTGTCTATGATTTGATGTGTATGACTTTTTAGTGTCTATGGTTTGTTGTGTATGACTTTTAGTGTCTATGATTTGATGTGTATGACTTTATGTTGCATATGATTTTATGTTGGGTATGACTGAGACACATTAAGGTACGTGTATTGGTTACTTATCAAATCAAGGCTCACCATAACCTTGACCCAGATAATGAAGGTACTCCGTCATGTCCTTGCAGCCATAGGTCAAGGTGTCGTCACACATATCCCAGAAGCCAATGTGGCGCTCCCTGTTTGGAATGATGTCGGAGGCTGCCATGTATGAGGAGGCCACTGCAGCTATCATCATGAAGAATCCTGCAGGAAAAGGTTAAATTAGTTTATGTTATTGGCAATGTTCCCTCAATGTTGATCCAAGTGGAAAATAACAAACTCGTGTGCAAAGTCGCACAGTGTACATTTTGAGGCAAAATTATACACCCCATAAACACAGATAATATATTAATATGATCAAAAAAATTTTGCACTGTAATACTAAACTGCTGCGCGGAGACGTTAGATATCTGAGTGGCCACGCAGCTTAATGGGAACATTGGTTATTGGTGAACATAAGCATCCACATTTATCAATCTAGATGATGTTGTTTGTAACTCTAATGATGTTAATGATGGACATAAACATCCACAGTTATCAATCTAGAATCTAGATGATGTTATATATAACTTTATTGATGATTAAAGGACAAACACAAATATCCAAATATCTGAATCTAGCTGATTTTTAAAGATGCTTTGTTGAACTCTTCAACTGTATCATACTGATTCATACCTGGGTGCCTTAACATAAAACAATTTATTTTTTTAATTAAATCTAATGTAAAAATCTTTCTCAAGTCAACAATTATAACTCTTGGAATGAGTTGTTTAATGAAGTAATTATTGTCTAAATTAGATTTTACCTGTTTATTGAATAACTTACCAATAAACATCAGAAAGAAGGAGATCATCCATGCTGTCGATGTCTCAGCAAGCCCCATGATTGAAACTGAAGAAATATTTTTTTAATTTATTTATCACTTTGAAACATGCCTATGAAAGAATATGTTTAAAATTGCATCAAGCTCAAGTTACAAAGATTTCTGCAATTTAATCTTAAAAAAAAATTTTTAAAGCAAAACATGCCCACATTTGGCCTAATTAAGTCTAGTAATAGTAGGCCTAAAAGAAATATTATTAAATCGGAGCAAGGAATGGGGGACTAAGGCTAATGTTAAGGCTATGGAAACTATGACTATGGGCACTATGGCTGTCACTGTACGGTAGTTAAGTTACACAAAATAAGGTGCATCTTACTATGAACTGACTAAAGTTTAAAGACTAAAGCAAAGCATCATTTGATTCAAGATACATTTTAATTTAATTAAAAAATCGTGCTAACATGTGAAACTAAAATGCTGTTAACACTTTCTAGTCTAAACTAGACTTTTCAATTTAATTTTAATTTTTGTGCGAAAAGGCTTTCAAAACAAAAGGCATGAAATGAAAAGGAAGGGGGCTATATGGCATGGTTTTTTAATAAAGGTTGTATAACGTCACAGGAAAGATTAAATTATCACTTTTTAATATGACTTAATACTCTTGTCATTCAAATACTGAAATGATGCTTACTAAATTAACTTATGACTGAGAAAAAAGTTACTGGATCAAAAAACCGTCGGGGTTAAAACATTCTTTAGGCAACTATCGAAAATCGGTAAACTTTAAGCGTTTGTTTCCGGGTTTCATTGCTTTTGTTTAGAGTAGACACTTACCCACCTGCCCAAGTTTGGTGACTAAAACTAAAATGATAGTTATAAACTTGTGAGAGTGAGATATTTATCGTATCAAAGTCAAATATGTCGCGCAGATTGAATCATATAAATTAAGGTGACATAAATTAAGAATAAAATCAAAATTGTTTTTAAAAAATTTAAAATATTACCTTCGATAAATTTACAAATACGAAATTAGGTCACGGCATACATAGGAACTCTCCAGCTCCAGGAATGAGCGTGATTTTTCTCACCTGGTCGCTTAAAGCCTTAACACCAATTATTTTAATATTGTAAACAAAAAAATACTATTTAAATCAGTTAATTATTTAAACAAATTCAATGTAAGCAGAGAAAACTAATCAAAATTAAAACTGGAGATAAAAAATTGTTTATCTTTAACTTTAAAAAAAGTTTTAAAAAACAAGTTTTGACTAAAAAATAAATCCTTTAGGTACGAGTACGAGACATAACATTGACATCACATCATAACTTGACATAACCGAAACTAAAATAATGTTCATTAAAGTCATTATAATACGCAGTGCAAGACAATCCAAAAATACAACATTGTAGTTACGTGTCGTAAAACACGTTTAATATAATGCGCACCAATCAGGAATATGTTTATAAAAAGTATTGTCAGTAAAATACGAATCTTATTGCGCGACAGGGAAGGTTGTTCAATATAATACGCACCACGACAATATAGCAAAAGAATTTAACATGTTTATTATTGTTACATAGAGATAAATAAAGATATTCTATAAATTCATTAATTTAATTACGGTGTATTCGATTTATATGAAATTTTGATATATCATTTTTAGGATCGGCACGAGTCTGTCTGCAAAATTTCAGCTCGCTAGCTTACGAGGAAGTGGGTTAAA
Source organism: Ampullaceana balthica (assembly GCA_944989445.1). Lineage (NCBI taxonomy): Eukaryota > Metazoa > Mollusca > Gastropoda > Lymnaeidae > Ampullaceana > Ampullaceana balthica. Next base: position 681,057 of record CALYLW010000228.1, on the reverse strand, counting down.
AATCGGTCCAAAGTTTTTTCGGCACCGCCCGCCTGCCTGCCTCAAGCAGACACCACGAGTTAATATAAAGGATTTAATTACTGTGATTGTGTATTGTAACTATGATTGTGAGTGTCAAATAGTATGAATATGAATAGTTGGATAATTCTTCACAAACTTTACTAGCTAATATACCCGGCTTGGCATAGCGGCTAGCCTGGATTGTGCATCCATTATGTTTGACTGCTTGCCCCAAAATAATTTAAAATGAGATCCTTGTATCCATGGAGTTCATACTTCAACCTGCGTTTCTCGGAATATTACGACAGGGAAAACACGTTTGACCATTTAGTATTAGGCAACAAATAAATAAAGGACCCCGTTGTCAACCCACTAAATTTATTAAGAATTTCCAGACACAAAGTAATAAAATTCTATATGTAAACATAATTTTCTTTCCCCAGTAGATGTGATGACCCAGTACAATTAATTGTCAACCACAACACCATCCAATTTTAGTTTAAGTTTAAGTAAAAGATATATCAGCGTCAGTGTTTTAAGGATAATAGGATAAATTATATTTACTGTTTAAATAAGAGAACAAATAGATAGGGTTGCTAGGTGGCTGTCTCAAAAATACCGGAAACTAATGTCGAAATTTGTCGATGTGCGGCACAAAAAGCCATATTTAAATATAAAATTCCGGGATTGCTTCAATTTTTTCCACTGGACAAATAACGGTAATTCTGGACAGTCAGCTACAAAATCGGACATCTGGCAACCTTATATGGCTATTGACAAATTTAAAACTATACAAATATGGAATCATTAATAATATCCACTTATGTATTTTTTTTTAAATCTAATATATATTACTATTTGACTGAAAAGGCCAAATAACAACATCACTTTTTGTCACTTCAATTTCAGGTTTTTACTAGATTTGACAACAAAGACCATATGAGTATGATGTGTTGAGCAGGTTTCTTGTTGTGTTAAGAAACAGCTTCTAGTAAACAACTTTTTTACATTTTAGATCCCTGTTACTGAGTCCTCAACATTATACACCAGGTTCTCAATTTGAAAAAATAAGAGTTTGTTGATAAGAGTTAATCAACAAACTCTTATTTTCAAATTGAGAACCTGCTGTATAATGTTGAGGACTGAGTCCTCAACATTATACAGCAGGTTCTCAATTTGAAAATAAGAGTTTGTTGATTAATTTTAATTAATAGTTGATTAAAAATATATTATTTATTGTTTGTGAGTTATTTGTTCATTCCATAATAAACTTTTTTTAATTATTGTGTTATTGGGATTTGTAATTCTTAAATAACTTAATGAGGGATATTTTTTTTTAAATTCAATAAAGTTTTAAAATCCAAAGTTATAAAGGATTAGTTCAATGAAATTTTTAATTTTAATTCAGAACTTAAAGTTAAAAAATAATATATTTTTATTGTAATACTGTAGAGAATTAACGGTATGTAACTAGCTACAAAATTCAACCAAAAAAGTTGTCTGTGAAAAAATTGTTTAAAAACACACAAAAATTAAATTGAAAGATATTAATTAATTTTTTTTTAAAATCTATGTATAATAAATACTTTTATTTTTAAAATTCCATATTACTGAAAAGATGTTTGGTGTTTTGCTTCCTGGTTAACCATTAACAGCAAAAATAAATTCCCAATAAGTCGTTCAATAACAGAGTGGAAGGGTTTTAGTAAAACTTTAGAAAATGTTTATCATTTCAAATTTATACTTTATGCTGTTAAACAATTGTTTTTTAAAAGAATTTAAGTTACTATCTATATACTTTCATAGACTTTATTTAACAAACAAAAAAGTCGAATTCCAGATTTATTCAAGATCTTTACAAAAATTATAAAATAATTAAAATCCCATTCATAAACACACACCATTTGCACAAGTGACAAGAAATAACATACTGAAACAATTAAAATCTGGCATGTTGTCTCACCCCACCCCACCCCCAAAATCATATCAATACAATTCAACATTTAAATTCTTGTTTCTGAGAATGTTATTGAATTAAAAGTTATTTCCATTTCTTAGAATTAATTTTGTTGAATTTCAAAGAGTGTGTATAAAATTGGAGTGGACTGGGTAACAAAAAATTAAGTTTAAAATATAATTTTAATTCAAGTTAAAAAGTTGTTGTTTTTGTGTTTGTATTAATTAAAACTCCGGAGCATGCAAAGATTGTAAACAGCTCTGAAAATCTTTAAGGTAGTTCATTGTGGTCCAATCTTGTTGGATAGTTCTCTTTCTGAAAATGAAATAATCTGTAACAATACTATAAAAAAAAAGCACATGGCTTAAACAGTAACTTTCTCAATCTCATTTTTTACAATTACATCATGGCTAAATTCATATTTATACTGGCACATAGAATATATTTGAAATAATTGGTTTTTCATTTCATCCATCAAAACGATTTAAATAAATTCTTTGTTGTTTTTCCAATTTGAAAGGAAACATATATTATATGTGTATAAATATGTGTATATAATTCCATATCTATATATAAAAATCAAAGTATGTATATATATATATATATATATATATATATATATATATATATATATATATATATATATATATATGTATGTATGTATGTCCTTTATAGCTGACTCAACCATTCATCCAATCCTCATGAAACTTTTGGAGACTTTTGAGTACGCTCCTGGGATGTTAACTGGCAACTTTTTTACAATATTTAACACTCATGGGCAGCCGGGGCCCATAATATGATTTTTTTCTTTGTATATAACAACTTGGTAGCCAATATTCAAATACTATAGGGCACTAATTTCCTAATGTCCATTTCATCGTTTCTTTTTTCACAAACGTTTAAGATTTTATTCTCCATTCAATGATTAAAGATCTTGAGAAATATAGATAAATATATCCACTATGAAATTGATTGAAATAAACATGTGTTTTGAACTTGACATCTTGCACTGAATGCGCCCTGGGGCCCTTAATGTCATTTTTTGCTTATATGAGCTCTATAAAAATTAGTTTATGCGTTAGCTACTGAGTAAATGAATAGATCTTAACCACGCTTTGTATATAAAACTTGGAAGTACATATTAAAATAACAAAGGGAACTGCACTTCTAATGTCCAATTGTTCAGGGCTGGGGGCCCCAAATGTTTTTTTAGTATATGTTTGATATATTATTTGCCATTCTATTTTTAACGTTCTTGAGAAATATACCCATGATGAGACTGAATTAAAATGAACAGCATTTTGAAATTTACATCTTACATCGAATGGGCCGGGGGCCCCAAATGTCTTTATTTTGGTATACTCTAAGATATTATTTCCCACTCAGTTTTTAACGATTTTGCGAAATATATCCATGATGAAACTGAATTTAAATGAACAGGGTTTCAAAATGTACATCTTGAACCGAATGGGCCCGGGGGCACCTTAATGTATTTTTTTCTTATCTTAGCTAAATAAAATTTAGTTTAATTGTTAGATAATGAGAAAATAACTGGATTTTAACCAAACTTGGTATATAAAAACTTAAGAGCCTATATTATATTACTATAGGGCACTAATTTCCTAATGTCCATTTCCTCTGGGCTGGGGGCCCTAAATGTGTTTTTAATAAACTTTTAGTATATTGTTTTCCCCATTCAAGTTTACTGGATATTGAGCAATATAGATAAATAATATAGTTTTATATTTGTAATGAAAATGAACAGATTTTCGAACGTTACATGTTAAACTGATGACCCTTAAAAATAATTTCTTTTTATCTATATATGTATTCCTTTTTACTGAGATCGTTGCTAGTGTATTATATTTTCCACACAACTGCCATAATCAACTAATAACATTAATTTAGTTAAATAATTAAATAATTTGCATACTGTGTTAAAGGCAATTACACAATAATGCTTATTACTTGCCCTCAAAAAATTGTTAAGAGAATTCATCAGATCAACACTCTGCATCCTTGTCAAAAATCAATTTTGGCTGAATGGCATCATCGAATAAATTTACAGGGGAAAGAACTCGTGACGTCTAAATATTTCAAATTAAATAGGAGTAGATTCTCTTTGATGGCTGAACTACAGCACCATTTCGTCGTTGGATTCCAAAGTATGGATCACTTTCATGCAAGAATAAGGCTAAAAAGCCACCAGAGGACACATGTGGCGGCCTAAGCACTGAACTTATATGATGAGAGTTGTCCTCGTCAACGGACGAACAACATAGCTCGATGCGCTTCAGCATAGTTTACCGAATTAAATAAAACAAACACATACAGTTTTCTTCTTCCCGTCGGATCGGGGTGGATGGGTTGCTGAAAGAATCAGGAAAACCAACATTTATAACATTTAAATCCTAAAAAAATGAGGACTAACAAAACATAGTTAAGCTGGACGCATAATCTTCTGTAGAAGGGCGTCTGTAAACAGATAAATAGATTATGGAAGATTAACAACAATCGTTCAACGATTTTACTCTTACCTACCGTTTCTAAAACATGAGATTTTGTGTATGTTTTTTAAAAATCTATAATATAGCACACCCTTGTCCAAACTCTTTTCACACATCTTAACTACAAAAATAAAAGTATAGTTAGGGAAAAATGATAAAAACTTACGTATCTCAGGGATCTTACAAATTTAATTCAAAATACTTAAATACTTTAAAAATTCAAAATACTTAAGATGACGGCTGCATTCAACTTAAACAAACCAACAACGTAAAAACGATATAAAACAATCTAATGTCAGATCCGGGAAAGTGAGCAGGGACAACATGTTCATTGCTGTTCGTCAAAGAAGGCATTTTGCCGACACGTTCGTTGTTTTCCGATACCTTGTTTTATTCATTTTTATTACTTTTAAGGCTCTGACTCTTGACATCTTTTGTTTGTTTTTAAATCAAGTGTGTAAAGAATATGTTCACATTCACAGTAAGAATGAATGACAGTTTTTTTATCGTAACAGAAGACATGTGTGATTGACCTGTGTTAAAATGTGGTGAACAGAACGCTGTCAGCTATCCCAGTGTTAGTCGCGTGCTGTGTTGCAGTTGCACGCCTTGGTCATGTGTTGCAGTGGATAGGTTCACGGATTTCACCTGTTATCATAGAAAATTTTTATTTTCTTCTTTAAGTGCACTTTCTATATGTAAATAAAAGCGTGTCCTTTAAAAAAAAAGATTTTTAAAATATTTTATTACACGCTTTTATTTAACTCACACTGTTTGTATGTTGTATTTTCCATCCATCCTTCCGTTAAATCTTGTAACGTAAAATTAAACCACTTCTGATGATCTCAGAGATATCAAAATTTTACCATGCATTATATCAACATTTCAGATCGATCGAATGTACCGTAATTAAATTAATCAATTTTTACTTTATCTCTATTCAGAATGTTTAGTCGTCTGCTAGAGTTGACCTCCACGGTTCACTGGTTTCACTCCAGCCCTCGATAAACCAAATTCCCGTGTTTTACATCAAGGAGAGTTCAGCGCGTTTCAGTCTGTAAATGTTTGTCGCGCGATGAACATTCAAAATACTCTTATTTCTGTCTCATATATAAGGGATTTACAGTCAAAGACTTGTTGTTTAATTAACACTATCACATTTAAGTTATTAACCTTGAACTTTAACTAATTAAATGGAATTGATAAGGTCGACAAATCGATTTTAAAAAAGTGATACTAAAAAGAAGAAAATAAGATATTAAAATAGTGCATATGTAAAATAAAAGCGTGTCCTTTTTTAAAAAAGATGTTTTTAATATTTTATTTACCATTATTTTACCACAAAACTGTGCTTAGTCGGCTCGCAAACTGATGTTTGACAGTTAATGCGGCCCTCCGGCAGAAAAGTTTGGAGACCCCTTTTCTAAGGGAAACATTAGAACCCCCTACGACCACAACGAGAGGTTATGGGACTAAAAAATAAAAATTAAAGCGTGGGCACCAAGCATGGACAATCAATGGTATCGGTACTAGCACTAGTACGAAAAATCTTCAGGGCAAGAAGGTAAGGAGATGAAATTCCGCTGAACAATCCTGAGAACATGCAGCATATTAATCTCGACAACCAACATGCTTGTCTCGCACACACAGAGAAGGGTAGGCTAAATAAAAGCGTGTAAAAAAGAAAATAGGCCGTACTAATAGTCGAAAGTTGTTAAAATTTTAATATTCAACACCTTTTTTTTTAGATTTACATGCTTGTTTTGAAAATTCTATTATTTCTGGTATCATTCTCATTCAAGATTGACCCGTCGGCGTTTCTAAAAACTTACCGGTACTTTACGTTTATAAGTCTAATGCCTCATTAATTTAATGTATCAATTTTCGCAGTCTGCCCCTAGACAACTTGCATCATCTGTAATGACTAACTGTTGCTTGTATAAAAACTTTGTAAATATTAATATCAATGTAAACAATCTGCTGTCAATGTTTGAATGTATGAATCACCCGCGAGAATCCTCCTCAAGATTCCCAGTAACTCATGCCACCTCCCGGGAATTTCCGATCGATCCCCATTACTCAGCATCGATCGCTGATGAGACGAATGCATTGCGTAACACGTCACACAGTCATTCGCTCGTATGTTATTATCATTGATCACTCCCTCGTAACGTGAGAAATTCGCTGACTAAACATATCGGATGTTTAGTGGGATTTTATGTAAGACAGAAATTTATTGCTGAACAATATTTCATGAGTAAACAGTATTCTGATGACTAGTCTATTAATTTTTTGTTAACGGTTCAGATTTTTCAAACAAAATTTAGAACTATCGCTATTCCAATTAACTTAACGGAACTGGAATTTGTTTCAATAACAAACACATCTGTATATTTTTGTAATGGACAAAAAAATGTGGTGTGGGGGTATCTAGAGGGGGGGGGGTCTCTGTGTCAGAAACGGATACAGTCCCCTGTTCTCAGAAGTCGGGAGTGTTATTCTGTAGAAACAAAGAATGCCTCCCCAACCCACACCACAAATTAAATAAATACATGATCAAATTCTTTAAGGTAATTTGTAATAAACTGTAACAATTATCGGCTTCCATTAGACTTTAGACTATTGAAGGAGTGCCGGGTTTAGAATACTCAAAAGTGCAGCACAATAGTTTGGAGACACTCAAAAACCAGAAAACAGCCAATTCAGATTACCAAGCATTACCTTACTCTTCGTATTCTCCAACTCATTTGCTCTCTCTCTCTCTCTCTCTCTCTCTCTCTCTCTCTCTCTCTCTCTCTCTCTCTCTCTCTCTCTCTCTCTATCTCTCTCTCTCTCTTTCTTTCTTTATCTCTCTTTCTTTATCTCTCTCTCTCTCTCTCTCTTTCTTTCTTTCTCTCTCTTTCTTTATCTCTCCCTCTCTCTCTCTCTCTCTTCATTCTGTTTTTTTTAGTATGTTTTATGCGCTATGAGTACAAATATTCATTAAGTAACTCCAGAACTGTTATAGTTCAAGGATACTTTGTTAATTTGTGAACAAAATCTTCTGTGATTTTTTTTAAAAACTGTCACAATTCTTGGAACAAAGTACGTCACACTTTCGAACAAAAAATATATTTTTTTAAACAAAATAATTAAAATTTATTATAAAACACCGTGACGTCACACATGGCCGGAACCCCCCTCCCCCTTTCATAAACTGTCACACTTTCTTACACCCCCTCCCCCACCCCTCTGGAGCGCGACGTACTTTATGGACGGCCCCTTTGAAAATGAGCATGTTTCAAATCACTTTATTGTCATTAAAATAGGTATTTAGTGCAAGGCTGCACTCTAATATCGTAACAAGCGTGAAACCATTCAAAAACTCATCAAATAAATTGTAGGCCATCAAATATTTCAGTGGAATTTTTATTTCAAGTTGAACCTTTTTATTTGACGTCACGGCTCTTAAAAACCCCACCCCCCTCTTCAAAAATCGTCACAAATCTGTTACCCCCTCCCCACCCCTCTATGTGTGTTACGTCATTTATGGACGGTCCTTGTAACATTAAAGTAACATGCTGAAACTTTAGCCCCTCACCAAGTCGACAAAAAAAAACTATCACCGTCAAGCATCTTACGTCAGTGGCTGCACATACAAAACTTAGATGCGCACAAAAACATGTCAAGTGGGTAGAAGAGATATAGTACCATGATTTCAACGTGACTGCCAGCCGCTATGACGATAAGCTTTCATTATCAACATTCTTTCATTGTTAACATTCTTGGCATACCTTCGCCCTTTTGCCACCTAATCACATTTCGCTTTCTATGTTAATGTCTATACATATCTCCACACGCTGCTGTGCGGGGCTGTGCCGCATGCTGAGCCATCACCAAATAAAATTTAAAAAATTTAAAGTACTCATATTTTTTTTTAATTCTACACAACGCCACATTTGTTACAGTATGTGGTTATTGGTGTGTAACTTTTTCACGATTACAACTAACCAGAATGACCATCTAAACTAAAGTAACTAGATTTAATAAAAGTGCTTTAATACTACTGCTACTACTTCTACTACTACCACCACCACTACTATTATACACTATACTAACGGCAATGGTAACACTATATAACAACTAGGCTCACATGGGGAAAACAACACTTTCTGTCCCGATGTGTAATTCTAATTGAAGGACTATTTCTGATACCTGCCGGTAGATTTAGTGAGTCAACAAGAAAATAAAATAAATTTATAATTTAAAAAAAATTAATAAAATTTAAAAAAACTTCTGAGGGCTGGGTTTCAGAAGTAAAGTGCAAGTGACGTGCAGAGTGAGTATGAAGGTTGGAATAGCATGACGCCATTTAAAGAACGACTCCGTAATTTTTTTTTCACCAACTTAAGGGAGCCCACAAGTGTTCTTAAGACGTTTAGAATTTAAAGTAAACTCCATGATAGTCGATAAAAATGTGGGTGAGACTTATAGATAAGTAGATGGATAACATGCAAACAGGGTATGAGTGAGCCTGACAAGACTTCACAAAACGTTCACAAAACGCTAACAGCGATTTGTGACGTCTTGTCCGGCTCACTTATACCCTGCTTGCATGTTATCCATCTACTTACATGACAGTCGATACAATCCCATGTTCTCCACACATACACCATGCGGCAAATGGCCGGTCCAAGCAGTGCATCTCTTCTTCTTCTGTTCGGTAACGTAGTTGGCCTTTTCATACTCAACGTCAGGGCAGCTTGTCCTCGCCTCGCCCACTTTTTAAACGGTTTGTTTACCAAGCCACGTGTTGGGCCCATCTCTGGTACCTTTTAACATTAATTTGTAATGATTTTTATTAAGCCGATGACTGGAAAAAAAACATTTAAATTTTGCTTGTAATTTGTTTTGTCTTAATAAAAAATATAATGAATACGCTTATGCAGTGATGGATACTTTTTTATAGCGAGGGCCGCATGTAGCCCGCGGGCAGCAGTTTGCCCACAACTTCTCAAAAGTATTAATCATTGTTAATCTAGCCGTCGAATCTGAAATACATTATTATGAATTGAAAAATACCAACGCCAAAAAAGGTGTCCCCCCCCTCCTCCCCCACCACAACGGGTCTAACGACTTTTGGACATCTCTCCATTCTTAAACCACCTCGCTCCTAGTTACTCGTCTCTGCGGGTCACCTTTCAGTAGGGCAGAAGAGCATACCTTAAAGTGTTAATGTAAGCAGGATGGGTAAAATTGTATAATTTGATGCCCTACTTTCGGTGGCGTAGGCAGCGAGAGGTCACGGTGGGAGGGGCGCCCCGTCCTCCCCCGCTGAACCTTGTATTTATTTCTGCTCTACCCGGCAGACCACCTGGGTGATCACCTGTAGAGTTTGTGTCGTGACGGCAAGGTGCAAAATTACCAAAGCTGCTTTACCCTAGATACGCCACTGCCTACACTGCTTTACCCTAGATACGCCACTGCCTACACTGCTTTACCCTAGATACGCCACTGCCTACACTGCTTTACCCTAGATACGCCACTGCCTACACTGCTTTACCCTAGATACGCCACTGCCTACACTGCTTTACCCTAGATACGCCACTGCCTACACTGCTTTACCCTAGATACGCCACTGCCTACACTAATTTACCCTAGATACGCCACTGCCTACACTGCTTTACCCTAGATACGCCACTGCCTACATGTGAATGCCACTGAGTCTGAGTGTCTGTCTGAAGGAGCCGTCTATGTCACATCTTCACATGTTTTATTAATTATATACTCTCGTTTGGTTTTTTACATTTATTTTTAAAGAATTTTATGTTTTTAGTAATCTTATATTTAGTCATTTATACGTTTGACGTACGATCCGGGCAAACATGAATCCTAGTTAAAAGTTACAATGTCTAATTATTAATAAAAGTATTATTAATTATTATATCATAATTAAATATATATTATATGAGCAAAGATACTCGGAAAATAAAGTTATAATGCAGTCGTTAAAACTAATACATAATTATTATAAACTAGGGGTTGTAGGGCGCCTGCGGCGTCCACTTTTTTCAAAAGCCCAAGTAATTTATCCTTGTTTGATAAATACGAATGATTAAACTTCCTGAAATGTACACAAAGTATTTTATAATTATTTGGGTAATTGACGTCATATGATATTTTAAGGCGAGAAACACCACACGCTCTGTTAATCTCGAAACCAAAATGATTATGATTTTAAGTCTATATTTTCAATTTTTTAAAAAATATGCTGATTATGATAATTTTCTTTTTAAATCCCTTATATTAACTTCACCGCCGTCTCTCTCTGTCTCTCTGTCTTGGGCGGGCACCGCGGAAAAACAAAAGTAAAAAATTACCCACTTCCCGTGATCCGATCGAGCTGAAATTTGGCACACGGACCCGTGTCACCTAACAATGCATCGTATCAAAATTTCAGATCGATCGAACGTACAGTTATTAAATTAATGCATTTTTAGTTTATCTATATAAACTATATGTAGTGGTCGCTATCGTTTACATTTTACGGGTCACTTGACTTCACCCCAGCCACAGGTGAACACATCTCGTGTTTAAACCAGGTGTACCGGCGTGCTTTTGTTTACATTTTGCGTGTCACGCTGAGCTCGATCCAGCGATCGGTGACAAGACCTTTCCCCTCTCCCACCCCACCTCCACGGGTTAAAAGCAAAGAGGGGTTAAGACAGATTCAGTCTGTAAATATTTGTCGCGTTTGAACATAATCACTACTTTTAGTTATGTCTCATATATAAGGGATTTATAGTCAAAAACTTTGTTTTTACTGGTTTGTTTTATTAACTGCTATGGACTGTTGTACTATGCCCTCAACGTTACGGAGACGAGACTGAGTGACTTGGGATTTTATATTGTTTATATATACACTAGTTTGTGCTGCGGCGCCCCCTTTTTTTAAGGGCGCCTAAGGCGCCCACCATTTTCAAAAGCCCTAATTAACTTGTCCTTGTACGATAAATACATAATATTAAACTTTTTTAAATTTACACAAAGTATTTTATAATAGGGTGTTGTTGTTTTTTTTGGTCAAAATCCCAAGTAACTTATCTTTGTATGATAACTACGAAATATTCCTGAAATGTACACAAAGAATGTATATAATAATATTTTTTTTTACAGTGCTAATCCCCACACGATTTTTAAAGTAATTTTAGAAAGCAGCGCACCGAATTACTGCACCAAAAAAATAAATCTTTGAGTCAGTCAGTTGAGTCAGCTCTGTTTACAACACAAATGCTGACGTCATAGGTTCGTGCGTTGTTTGGTTAATGTTAATCTGGAAACCAAAAGGATTATGATTTAGCTTTAGGCCACAATCGGCGATAATTGAGCGTAAATATTAAATAATTTAATTTGCAATGTCTGTCCGTGATGCTACTAATTTTAGAAAGCAGGGAAAACCAAATTACTGCACCAATGCATCAAAATGTGTGCAAATTAAAGATGCGCTGTAAAAAATATTATATGACGTCATTGTTTTCGCTCATACATGCATTTTAATTTTGGAAAACGATCAATGTAAAAAAGAGAATTTGATGATGGTTAATTATAAAATCAACAAACAAAGGGGGCGCCGTAGGCGACCTACAACCCCTATTATAAAATACTTTGTGTACATTTCAGAAAGTTTAATATTTAGTATTTATCAAACAAGGACAAGTTAGTTGGGCTTTTGAAGATGTCGGCGCCATAGGCGCCCTAAAAAGTGCATTTTTTATAAAATAAATAGATTTCAGCTGCAAACTTCCGTCATTTTTGACGGGTGATACGCTACTAAATAATATCGAGTGGCAGCGCGCTCGACTGGCGTACCGATGGTCACGGGTTCGAATCATGCGAAAGCAAGGATCTTTTCCCGGGGCCTAGGGCGTCCCTGAATCACCCAGCTCCGAATGGGTACCTAACACTATTTAGGCGGCTGGGTAATGCGTGGAACCCTCAAAGACGTGGCCTGTGAACGCTGCATCACTTGCCAACAGATCATCTGTCATGGTCTGTGGACGCAATTATCTTCTGCATAGAAGGGGCGTCTGTATAAATAAGATAAGATAATATAATAGTTCAAGTCACTCACTCACGCGTTGGATGTGGAACGCTGAGGAATGATGTATACAAGTCTATAGCAGTTTAAAAAATTGTGTGTTGATTAGCACTGTAAAAAAATTATATGACGTCATTGTTTGAGCTTATATTTAATATAAGCTGTGCATCAAAAGGTGTGCAAAATAATTATAAATTAAAGACGCGCTGTAAATAAAATATTACATGACGTCATTGTTTTAGCTTATATTTATATTTTAATTTTGGAAAAGGGAACGATGTAAAAATAGGATTTGAGGATTGTTAATTATAAAATACTTTGTGTACATATCAGGAAGTTTAATACTTCGTATTTATCAAACAAGGATAAGTTACTTGGGCTTTTAAAAAGAGTGGGCGCCGTATGCGCCCTAAAAAAGTGGGCGCCGTAGGGGCCACGGTGCCCCAGTACGATCTAGAATATATGATTTTAAAAAAATGATGTAATCATTTATAGTTTTAAAAATGTAATCGCCCATTTCCCTTCTATTGTAATTTTTTTAATCCTTTGAATTTTTTTAAATAAAAAATCATTTATATTTTTAATGTTGTGTTGAGAGTATTTGATAGAAGTTCCTGCATAACTTGTTTTGCTATTTTCATATAATTTATATTATAATACCTGACCTGATGAACTGATTATGGTCCCCCCCACGCACACACGCAAATCCCTTTTTTTGATTAAAACGATCCAACTCAGACCTGTTGAACGTGACACGTTGACAAGTCTGCTGTGTCACGTGGTACACCATCCTCACACGGGGTCAAACATGTCGGGTCACAACAAGTTGTTTGTGCCATGTGACCAGCACAGCAGATTTACACAGAAACCAGGCATGGGGTCAAGGTGACTGTATGTGGCCCACATTCTGTGAGCAGTGGACACAGGGTTACAGAAATATGGCGAGTAGGTGGTCAGTGGGAAGTGGACACAGAGTTACAGAAATATAGCGAGTTGGTGGGCAGTGGGCACAAAGTCAGAGGCGTAACAACGAACTTGGCATCGGGGCAGTTGCTAAGGGCGCCGAGGGCTAATCCTTCAATAATCAATTTATTCTGTATCTTCTTATCTTATCTATACAGACGCTCCTTCTTAATTTAGTATTTTCCCTATTTCTCAAAGGCGCCAAAAATGACTTTGCCAAGGACGCGGAAAACCTAGTTACGCTTCTGCACAGAGTTCTAGACATATAGCGAGTAGGTGGGCAGTGGGCAGTGGACACATAGTTACAGAAACATTGGGAGTCCGTTGGCAGTGGACACAGAGTTAGAGAATCATAGCGAGTAGGTGGGCAGTGGACGAACTGTTAGCTTGTTTTCTTTATTTAACACGTGAAGAACGCGCTTTTTTGCGTATCGTCAAGTAAACAACCTTAATTTTCATTTTTTTTTAAAGAAACAAAAAAATATAGATTATTTTATCTTGCAAAGGATTATCTTATGTTCATTCATTTTAATATTTCAATTTCCTCCCATGAAAACCGATTTGTTTGGAGAGTATAAGCCTTTCGGCAAGTTCAGTCTCGGGGACAACGGTAGAAATGTGAGAGAGAAAAAACTATTCCAGATACGAGAGTAGCTTGTTATGGTTTTCTCTGAGGCTTGTTGATTCTTCTAGTCTCACCAATACGTCAACAAATTATCGTCTTTATTCGTGGTATCTGTTTGAAGGAGCCGTTTACGTCGCAACTTCTCGTGCTCTTTTGTCTTCAGCTATTTGAGTCGGTCAGTAATATACGATAGCAGATATATGACGCCAGCCTTTGTACTGATTTGGCGGGATTTTATGCGCATTCCACCGTCCATTGTGTTACTATTATCTTCTCTGACTGGTCTGATGGATCATTGTTTCAATAATATTATTTTTTTTTCAAATTTTTTCATTTGTCACCTACACAATAAAACAAACATCACGTGTAGATATTAGAACAATAAATTATCATTGAAGGACTCCATCCTATTTTTGATACCTATCATTTAGAAATACTTTCGTATGTGATAGTCATTGCCGCCTGACATCTCAAGTTTGTTTTTTTTAACAATGGAAACAACACAACACACTTGACGTGCCAGTCAATGACCGAGATGTGTGACGCACGCTTGTTTACGATCTATTTTTAACCCCCAAGCGTGGTCGATTAACCCAGATTTCTCGTTCTCGGCACCGGTACGCGCGAACTCCACCAGCTCGGTAACAAGTACAAGCAGAGCATGTGAAGAAGGGGCGCCTTCGCCCCCCCCCCAGGAGGTTGGGGGCACAGTCAAGGTATTGTAAAGGGGCGTACTCCTCCCCTCAGCGGGCCAGGGGCACTGTCAGAGTATTGAAAAGGGGCACCCTCCTCCCCTCAGAGGGCCGGTGGTACTGTCAGGGCATTGTTAAAGGGGGGGGGGAGATGTCGGGGCTGTAAATAACCCCGTAAATCGGGTTTATTTATATATTTTTATATGTTTTATTAGTTTAGCGATTTTTATTGTTTGCGTCGGGAATATATTTATATGTCATTTGCAGGGCCGGATTTAGACTTGATGGGGCCCTGAGCTATTTGAGATATGGGGGCCCTTTTGAAGTCCAGATATTCTATGTCAGTGCAAAATGTGTAAAAAAAAACAACCCGGGGGCACCCAACTAAGGCGGGGGCCCTAAGCTATAGGTTGTTTAGCAAATAGGTAAATATAGCACTGGTCATTTGAAGTAATTTTTTTCAAATATACGAAATGGGGGTGAGCGGGGAGGAAATGCACAAATCTGAAGAAGACCAGAGGGTAGAAAACGTTCATGACATTGATGACATGGCCATTATGACATGGCATTGATGACCCGGTATTGATGACATCTGTTGAAACAAAGGAGGCAGTAAGTTATGACGGAAGTCCTTCGCTGTAGCCAACACAGTTCTCAAATGAATTCTAACCAAGATCTAATTTTCAGGTTGTTTGTTGCTTTCTCCGCAGTCAAACGTGTCATCAAAGACGGGTGAAGCCACTCATATGACCACACTCCAGTCATAGGCGTATCGGAGGAAGACATCATCCAGGACCACACCCCAATCATAAGCGTATCGGAGTAATACATCATCCGAAGGAATTTGTTAAAGACCCTGTCTTAAAAAATCTGAAACTCTAATCACATCCACGAAACATAGACAACAAACGTATACACCAAACATCGTTTGCTACCATTAAAATCTTGAACACGTCCCCTTTCCTTCCATAGTTGTACCCCACACCCACACTCTATCTCTCTCTGTCTCTCTATCTCTCTCTCTTTCGCACTCCCCCCCTCTCTCCCCCACAAACACTCTCTATCTAAGAGACACCATCTTTTCCTCTTTTGTTGTTGTTGTGAATTAACGTTTGGCTATTTCAACATCTTTCAATTGAATCAAACGTTTGGCTATTTTCACATGTCTTTCTATTTGCATTAACCATCGCCTATTTTCAGATCTCTTTCAATTCCATTAGCCATTACATCTCTTTCTATTTGTGTCAACCTTCAGCTATTTCCACATCGCTCCCCGCCCCCCCCCAACACCACCTACGCCACTTTTTTTTCACTATTTGGGAACCATCGCTCAATAATATAGTTGAATCAACTAAAGACGGTGAAGGTGAGGGGGTTTTCCCTGAAATCCTCCGGTTATTGCGACACGCGTGCGCCACAGGCTGAGCTCACTCACGATCTACAGCCCACCTGTTGGAGTTTTTACCTGTCTGCACACGGGGGACCGGATGTTTTCTGACGTCATCAGGCTGAATCAAAGAGTTTGTGCTGGACGAACCGGGGCTTATCTGATCTCAAGACCATGTTGTGTGTTACTGACATGCCTGTTTGTTTTCTTGATACCGTAGTCAGCAGCGCTATATACAAAAAAAATTAAAGTACATGTATTTCAAACTTAAGACGTGATGTTTGCAGTTATTGTATTGATAAGATGACATGCCCACACACATATCTGGTGTAACAAGGTCGGGGCACACGGGTGGGCAGCCCACCCCATGCACCAATATATTTTCGACTAAACACCAAACATTTTTTTCTGGTGAGGGGGTGAGGGATGTTTGGATTTGGGGAGCGAAGCTTTAGTCGCGCCCCTGATGGCAATATAACGTTATACAATCACGCCATTCCGCCAGAGATACGACTAATGACTTCGTCATGTTGATACTTTTAGCGTTGGTAATTCATATGTTTTATCAATTTGTCTCAGCTATTAACCCACTTGATTTTTTCAAAACATGGACCTCGTACGACAATGTTGTCAAAATGTTCATAAAAATGAAAATGACACTGACATAATGTGGCGCTGACTCCCACAAGCCATAGGGTTAGTCAGCATGGGGAAAAGTCTCTTTTACCAGGAGGTACCACAAATAAACCAATAAAAATGTCAAGTTTTTAGAGTGACGTAGCTGAGGTAGGGCAACAAGTGGCGAACACAACATTGAGCACCCTGACCCTGGGTAGGCCGCCCCTTTACATGCCACTACGTGGACATCATCAACACAGTGGACAGCTAAATAAGTAGCTCTTAATTTCACCGTTCAGGGTTTCGTAAAGGTAGTAAATAGATCTAAAATATCTTATGAGCGCCCCACGCATTTCAAGTTTTAAAGATGTCAATTATACCAGGTAACGGGGAAAATTCATAGGATACCTCTTTATGTTCTCATGCGAAAAAAACCGTGTGCTCTTCAAAATAAAAAAAAATATTAAAAAAACAAAAAATAATAATAATAATACATTATTTTTTTCATTTTTTAATATTTGTTACCAAAGTTTGTCAAGATGACATCCGGATTATGCGCACTCACAAAGAATGTTGGGATTGCATCCTCTTATAAATATACTAGCGTATCACCCGTCAAAAATGACGGAAGTTTTCAGCTGAAATCTATTTATTTTATTAAAAAATCACTTTTTTTAGGGCGCCTACGGCACCAACCTTTTTCAAAAGCCCAACTAACTTGTCCTTGTTTGATAAATACGAAATATTAAACTTTCTGAAATTTACACAAAGTATTTTATAATAGGGCCTAAGGCGCCCCCTTTGTTTTTTGATTTTATAATTAACCATCATCAAATCCTCTTTTTACATTGATCCCTTTTCCAAAATTAAAATATCAGCGAAAACAATGACGTCATATAATATTTTTTTACAGCGCATATTTAATTTGCACACCTTTTGATGCATTGGTGCAGTAATTTGGTTTTCCCTGCTTTCTAAAATTAGTAGCGTCAGGACTGACAGACATTACTTGCGTGACAATTGCAAATTATATTGTTTATTAATATTTATATAATTTAAATAATAATAATATTAAGATTTAAACATGCTCATCAAAAAAGAGGTCATAATTATGACTTATTTTGTATTGGTTTCATTTTTTTTTCTATTCCCTTTTTTATTTTTTAAAAAAAAATGTTTTTTTTTATAAAGCCATTTTCATGTCGATTAATGTTAATGATTAAATTATTTTATACCATTAAAAAAAATTGACTTTCTTCTCTATATAAATTTGTTTGAAATGAGAATTAGTAGATTGGTTTAAGTTAAATGATTTTACAGATATAGATTTTCAAAATGCCCCTTCTCTGAGGCTGTTGAAAAAAAACGAAGGAAAAAAAAACAACTGAATTTGAAATATTTATAACGTCATTATTTATAAGGGTATGTGGACGATTTTTGCATCCACATTCCTAGAATCAATAATTCTCCAAAAATCATTTTCTAAAAAAAAACTTTCCAGCACCATTGAGAAATTTCAGCTAGTGATGCCTACTTATAAGTGACAAGAAACAAACAAACTCATTTAAATGTGATATTTTATTGTTTATTTCACTTCAATGAATTTCTTGAACCAAGATTATTTCTTCAACAAATAGAAACAATTACCCGCAGTCTTTATAGCAACAACAGTCCAAGTGTCAACAAAGTTTATTTACATCAAAAACAATAAGGGAGGGAGGGTCAAATAATTATATACAACATATACAAAGTGTGTTTTCTTCAAATCAAATCAATTCACTTACTTGAAAGAATAAAAAAAACTCATTATTAAAATGTGTACATATATCTGGGCTTTAGTTCTATGTTGCGTTACATCAACCCTAACTTTAGCAAACGAGCCCACGGACAAACAAGGTGACATTTGTGATTGAGAAACGTTTCAACATAAATATAATTTTAGAATTATTATTTAGAAACAGAAATACTAGAATGTAGTGCTATTGTCAAACAAAAATTTCATGATGGATACAATTCTAAATTTGAAAAAAAAATAATAATAATATTAAAAAAAATTAAATTTTTTTTTAAAAATAATTTTTAAAAAACCATTTTAAGAAATTCTTGATTAAGAGCTTGTGGACAGTGCTCGCATATAGTTTTGGAAACAACACAACATATGTTTAGATTTTTTATTTTTTGGTATTATTATGATTAAATTACATGGTTTTGTTGTTTTTTTTAAATTATTTTTTTTGGGGGGAGGGCAAATTTCTTTACAAAAAAAATATCGAAATGCCTAGTGTAAAA
This sequence comes from Ampullaceana balthica, assembly GCA_944989445.1. NCBI lineage: Eukaryota > Metazoa > Mollusca > Gastropoda > Lymnaeidae > Ampullaceana > Ampullaceana balthica. The sequence goes on along the minus strand of CALYLW010000228.1, from coordinate 661,942 downwards.
GCAAAGATTTTGTGCAGATAAAGTGTAAAACTACAGCTCCCCACAATCCCATTGTGTGGTGGAAACTATCGATAAATAGAAAAGCATGCATTGGAAAGGGCAGAACAATTTAACTGTACTTTACAAATAAACATTAGGTTAGTTAACAACTGGGGAGGGGAGAGACCTGGTTTGTTGTAAGAAATCTTCTTCTCTGTTGTGATGACGTATGTCACACTGGAGAAAATCTTGCCCACTAGACTAAACAACGAATGGGTGTACATGGGTTGACATAATGTTTACTTAAGTGTCTTAAGTTGACACCATGTTTTCGTAATGTGTACATACATTTACATCTTGTGTCCATGGGTTGACATCATGTGTACACAGGTTTATATCACGTTTTCATAATGTGTACATAAGATGACATCATGATAATAAAGGAAATGGTTTACTGATCAGTCATTTTAACACGATTCTATGAACATATTTACATCGCATCTCATTTTAAATCTCGGAGCAAGTTAGTAAAGCGGACATGGAAACAAGGTCAGCAGAGCTGTGACAGGAAATATAATCTCCATCCCAATACAAGGCACCATCCGTAGAGAGAGTACGGTAGCGGAGCGCACAATTTTTAAAAAAAATTTATTTAAACAAAATAAAGATATCAGTTTATTGTTGTAATTACTGTTGTTTTTTTATATCAAGAAAAGTAAGAACGATGGGGTTATTGAAATCGTAAACAATTAGGTGAAAGTAAATGTGTATAAACATTTGTGAATAAATTGTATACTATTTTTGTTCCCCATTGAGGCCCATCGCTAACAAAAGGATGCAATTTAGGTAAAAACTGACGTTTTTAAATAGGTTTAAGTTCAAGTTATCTAATTCGGTCAACTCGACCCTTCGTTGCTATCATTACACATAGTATCATTCAGCAAGACACCTTCCCCAACACACACACACACACACATACAAACAGACGAAATGAAAGCGAGTGGCGACCTTTGCACCCACAAGCCTGTCTCTTGTCTCTACACTCTAATGACTCTAACAATGGGAGGAGGATCGGTTAATTCCGCCTTCTGAAATTCTTGAGCACTTCCCCCAAGTTCCCATTCCTGGCCATGGCGTGGAGCTGATTGCACTCGGTGAACCCTGGGCTACCCGGATGGCAGGCCGAGGTTTGTTTACGTTTTACTCACTTGGATGACTGGGGACAGCGCTGTTATTGAGTGTTATGTAACACAACATTGGATTGGATTTAGTACATGTATTTATATTTTTTGGTGATGTAACCGACATGGTGCGTTTACAATTCACGCTTTGAGAATTAATAATAATAATAATAATAATAAATTGATTATTTATATAGCGCTATATCCCAGTAAGGAACTGGGCTCACAGCGCTTTACATGAAAGAAATAATATACTTATAAGTATTAAATTAACATTCATATCACAAGAAACACACAAAATTACAATACATTATACATAAGCTACGTTAATCATTTACAAGTAATGTTGTTTCATCAATTATAAAAATAAATTTTGAAAAGATGTGTCTTAAGTGCAGTCTTACTGGTTAATGAAACGGATAATCAGTTACATCTCCCTGGTTTATCAGGGAACTTATTCCACTGGACAAGCGAAGTGGAAAGCTTGGGGGAATTATTCCTGCCTAATGGTCAGAATTTTTTTTAAAAATCATCACAAACGCCACCCCCACACCACTCCCTTTTTTAAAATTAAAAAATGCAAGCCAATTTTAAGAGGTTAACTTCCTCACTCGCCTTACTATTTCCTGCCACCCGACAAGAATGGTAATTTGTAAATCGGGGACACTACAGGAATTCCTTTCCTTCGTTAGCGTACTTAATCCATTCCTCGGCCTTGCAATGACTTTTTTAATGATTCAAGAATTTGGGGTTTTTACATTCAGCACTTCAACATTTAGATAATGTTTTGTGGGGTTTTTTTTTAAACTGTGGCCCTAGAAGACCAATCCTTTCAAAATTCCCCATTAATACAATACATTGATTAGACTTTGATATCATCTGACAAAAAAATAAAATAGTGTTTAAAATTCATAAATTGACCTTGGTTCGTTTCACTCATTCAATTGAGCTTGAGGTCAACAGACGACCGTGCTTTTAACTACAGCATATCTCCCACCCCTCCCCACCCCAAGTTTCTGCTCCTATTGGGCCTCAATATACGACGAAGTAACCTACTAACAGATAGCGCCCTAATCCTACCAGTACCTGTGAGAAGGGAGTGTTGGTGTACTGTGTACGGAGTTCCTTTCAAAGAAAATATCTGTTATTCCATTTGTTTGTGAGGGCGGACATTCCTTAACAAGTTAGACTGTGGATTTTCTTATTATAATAATGACATTTTCCCCCTGTCGGTCGGCCTCAAATGTTTCAATGGACCGACAGGTTGATCCCTGTAACAGTTAGTTATTCAGCTATCAGTATCATTGAGGCCCTCATAAGATTCTCTCACTGCTGTCTATCCTCCCCCCTCTCTCTCTCTCTCTCTCCTACCCACCTCTCCATCTGTTACCCTTCCTTCCTCAATCTTTCTCTCTTCCCCTCAAAGATCATGCAGCACAAAGGGCCCCATAAATCTTACTCTAATTACTAATTAAAAAAAAACTTTCCGTAGGCCACTACTTTCTTCTGGCCTCGGATGAACTCTTGATACAACTCCCCGCAAACAAAACATGAAAATTATTTTCACCTTTGAGTGGCATCGTCCAATTAGAGAAATTAATTCAGTATTAAACGTATAACGACATAACATCTCGCGATAGACAAACTTTTGTTTTCCTACACGATTTAGACCATACGACGTGTGCGTTTTGTAGTGTACGTGTTTCTGGGTGTTATGCGTAAGTGGGGGATTGGGGGGGGGGAGTCTCTTCTTCCTAGATGAGGGGCCGCAAGAAATGTACGGCTAATCAAAGATTCAAGAGTTGATGTCCGCGGGTGTTAGCTTGCTCAATCCTGGTCTAATTCATAGTAATAAGGGGTGGGAGAAATAACCATCTATGTCATCAGACGTTAACTGTCCTCACACTTGAAGAGTGAGTATGTGGTGATGTTGTGGGTAACAAAATAAAAAAGTGGATTTAGAAAGAAAGGAAAGAAACAATATATAGAAAGGAAAGAAACAATATATACCCTCAAAACTAACTTTTAACACAGAAAATAATTACATATTATCTTTTACGTGTGTATCAAATTTAGCTTAATATAAAAAAAACTCCGTATCTATGTAAAGATTCACAAAAATTGTTATTTAGAAGAAAAAAAAATCATATGACATTATTTGACACTTTCTGATTTCACAAAAATGTAGAACAAATGGTCAAGTAATACAAAATTATTATTACTGAACATTACTTGTATAAACTATCAAAACACATAATCCATAGGACACCCTGAATTTATTTATAAATTATTTTTTTGGTGACGTTTAAGAAAGTAAAATGTTCTTTATTTTTAGTGATATAGCAGTTAAAGCCAAACAAATGATCAATTCACTTCACTGGCATTATGAACCAACAGAAAATGTCAACAAAGTCAATGATTGCCAAATGTATGACTTCATAATGATGATTTTACTGCATTTATGAGTTTTATGACGTCACATTTATCAGATTTCAACTGGTGGGGTAGAAAAACACAAAAATAGCTCTTTTGAATATTGCAGTTACGCGACCGATACCCCGATTTGATCTATAATGAAAAAAATAATAATAAAATGATTTGGTATGTTTGCTCCATATGAACTGAACTAAATTCACATTGTAACTGAATTATTTTTTTCTTCCAGTTTTTTTATTTTATTTTACTGTTATCAAAAAGACTTCTCTCCCCTTCTTCTTCTATCCTGTATTTTAGTTAAGTACTTGTGCGCATTTTCCTATTTTCGTTTTTTTAAAAACTCTACTTATTTATTTGTTCAAAGATGCAGAAGATAATATGTAATGCAAATTTAATTTTTAATACCTTTGTTAATTTACTTATTCTGATGAATCCCTATGCCGAAACGTTTGCTTACGTGTGTCAATTAAAAAAGCTTTAATTTATTGTTTTAATCCCTCGATTCATTTGTGTAGCTTGTATTTTATTTGAAAGCTTTTATCACAGTCTGATTCTGTGTGACATATATACTCGATAACCTCACTCGATGGTGGGATACAATCTGTTATATGTTGGGTAATTGGTTAATTATAATATGCTATATAGTGAAATACAATAAGTTCTCTCACAATTGGTGACGTATAATCTGCTTATTTTCATTTGGAGAAAGATCAAAATCTGATAACTCACAATTGGTGAAAGTAACCAACGAGTTCTTATTCATTGGCCAAATGACTGTCTGTCTACTCAAAATGATCAAGCATCAGTTTTGTCAATCACACTTAGACACAAAACTCTTTATTTCCCACATAGATGGTGTAAAGATATGAGTCTCAGGGTGTAAAGATGAGTCTCGGGGTGTAAAGATGAGTCGCTGGGTGTAAAGATGAGTCACGGGGTGTTAAGATGAGTCTCGTGGTGTAAAGATGAGTCTCAGGCAATATCCAAGTGCCGAAATCTCCACACACTCTAAATTCAATGGTTTATAGGCCACTCCACAAAACCATCCACCAAAGCCATCCCACCACAACTTCCACCAGGCATCAGTTCTTTTGTTCACCGATACAATCTCAATCTGACCTCCTCACGTCTGCTAATGATATGACGAAAGTGAAGCTGTGTGATGATTGCGTCACGGGCTAAAGAAGCAGAAGTTTGGTTGAGGCCTCTATGAAAAGGACCCACCACAAGAGAGAAAAGGGCGGGATGGTGGGGGGTCTAGGTCTCTTCTCTGTGGGAGTCAGTGACGTCACGCGAGAACGCGTCATTGGAGAAGTCTATGATGTCATCCGAGCAGCCTGGTGACGACATAGAGGAGAATGACGTGGACTCTGACGTAAGTTTGTCTCTCAGGTCCTCGGACACTTCACCCGCATCAACATCACCACACCATTTCTTGTACTGGGAAAGAAAGTTATTGAATTGTAGCATTTGAATGAAAGACATGGATTTGGAAAAATTGCGTTAAAGACATTGAGCTGTAGACATATTGAATTAAAAACAGTCAGTTAGACATATTGAATTTAAGACATTCAGTTGGACATATTAAATTAAAGACATTGAGTTGAAAATATTGAATGAAGTATGTTCCATATAATACGTACAGCGCAACAGACTAGCATAAACATTTACATTATTACATGCACTACATGCTACATAAATATAGTTATAGATAGAGATAATCTAAAAATTAATTAATTCAATTGAAGTACATTCGATAGATATGAAATTTTGATAGAATGCATTGTTTTGTTAGGTGACAAAAGTCTATGTGCAAAATTTCAGCTCGATAGGATCACGGGAAGTGGGTCATTTCTTACTTTTGTTTTTCCGCGGAACCACGACACACAGACAAGACGGTGAAGTTCATATAAATATAAGGGATTTAATCAAAGACATTCAGTTGGACGTATCAAAATTAAATAAAAGACATTGAGTTGGACATATTAAATAAAAGACATTGAGTTGGACATATTAAATAAAAGACATTGAGTTGGACATATTAAATAAAAGACATTGAGTTGGACATATTAAATAAAAGACATTGAGTTGGACATATTAAATAAAAGACATTGAGTTGGACATATTAAATAAAAGACATTGAGTTGGACATATTAAATAAAAGACATTGAGTTGGACATATTAAATAAAAGACATTGAGTTGGACATATTAAATAAAAGACATTGAGTTGGACATATTAAATAAAAGACATTGAGTTGGACATATTAAATAAAAGACATTGAGTTGGACATATTAAATAAAAGACATTGAGTTGGACATATTAAATAAAAGACATTGAGTTGGACATATTAAATAAAAGACATTGAGTTGGACATATTAAATAAAAGACATTGAGTTGGACATATTAAATAAAAGACATTGAGTTGGACATATTAAATAAAAGACATTGAGTTGGACATATTAAATAAAAGACATTGAGTTGGACATATTAAATAAAAGACATTGAGTTGGACAGATTAAATAAAAGACATTGAGTTGGACATATTAAATAAAAGACATTGAGTTAGATAAATTCAATTAAAGTAGGGTTGGTAACGACTAATATAAATTTAATCGTTAAATTTTGAAAAAATTAACTATTAATTTCATTAATTAATCGTTATTTTCTATTAAAGCCAAAAAATAAAATTTATGACGTCATTCAACTGAACATCTCAAGGGAAGTAAAATTAAGTAATTGACATTTTTTGTTTTATTGAGTTATTTCCCCTGGCTAATATGTTTGTGCTGAAGGTGGTACCTCAGCGATGTATTTGATCCCCTAAAAGTGAATTGTTTACGGAAGTAAACACAGTAAAGTTTTTCACCATCTTCTACTTTGCCATCCACAGTTAGCTTAAAAACAAAATGTTTGCTCAACTTTATGTTTATATTCTTAAATTTAATTATGCTGAAGCTGTCATTAGTCGCCATTTTTTGTTTACATCTGCATGTCTACATAAATTAATAAATTATAATAATACGCGGGAGAAGTCTGTACGTTAACAATATATAAATTATTATTAATTATTAATTATTTTTAAATCTATTGAAAAAAATATTATAAATATTGTCTTAAATTTTAATCAAATTTGTATCAATTAAAATTATTTTAATCGATTTTTAATCGATAAAAGTTTTAATGATTAATCGAGAAATTAATCATTAAGTTCCGCAGCCCTAAATTAAAGACATTGAGCTGGACATATTACATTAAAGACATTCAGTTGGACATGTTAAATTAAAGACATTGAGTCATTGAGTTGAAAATAATGAATGAAAGACATTGAGCTTTAGACATACTGAGTTAAAGACATGACCATAAACACGCACGGATTTAGACAACACTGAAGGCTGTGATATCTATATAACAAACGTTGGCCTAGCAAGTGGGAATATGATTCATAAGCCCCACCCTTAGAGACACATTTAATTCTACTATAATTGTCCTTGAAAATATTTTGAATATAGGTCCTTATGAATGTAGGTCATTTAAATATTCAAACATCTCTCATTAGACAGGTTTGTATTTTGTTTTATCAAAATGAAAGTAGATTTTTTTAGTTGACAAAAAATAAAATTTTGTTTAATTGAAATGAAGAAAATTTTGTTTAATTGAAATGAAGGTAATTTTGTTTAACTGAAATAAAAGTCATTTTGTTTAATTTAAATGATGGTATTTTGTTTAATTGAAATAAAAGTAAATTTTTGTTTTATTGAAATAAAAGTGTTTTTTTTTATTATCTTATCTTATCTGTTTACAGACGCTCCTTCTATACAGAAGATTATTGCGTCCTACGCTTATCTATGGTTTGTGTTTAGTCCTGCATTTTTATTAGAGATTTAAATGTTGATAAAGTGTTGGTTTTCCTGGATTCTTCAGGCAACCCATTCCATGCCCGAATTCCGGACGGGAAGAAGGAAAACTTGTATGCGTTTGTTCTTGCATACGGAATAAGAAAGGTGTTTTTATCATTATGTTTATCTGAGGGTTGTATTAAGTTATCTTTGTGTTGTATTTCTAAATTAGAATTAATTGCTTTATGTATGATTACTACTTTGCTTTTGGTTCTTCTATCCTCTAGTGTTTCAAGGTTTAATGATTTAACTAATGGTGTTATTCTTGTCAGTTTCGAATATTCTCCAGTAATGAATCTGGCAGCTCTTTTTTGAATTTGTTCTAGTTTATCAATGTTTTCTTTGGTGGATGGGTCCCATACAGAAGATGCATATTCTAGTACAGGTCTCACCAAAGTGAGGTAGCATTTTAGTTTTATATCTCTATTACATTTGTTAAAGTTTCTTTTTATAAAGCCTAAGGTTTTGTTTGATTTTTTAATAACTTCATTGACATGGGGATTCCATGATAGTTTCTCATTTATTAAGACTCCTAAGTATTTTGCATCTTTAGTTTGGGTCAGTTTTTTTCCATGAATGTAATATTTTGAATTTATTTGTTTCTTTTTCTTTGTTACTCTTAACAGTTGACACTTTTCTGGGTGGAAAGACATACTCCAGTTAGTTTCCCATTTTATCAATTCATCTAAGTCTTTTTGTAAAATTTTGCTGTCTTGTTCTGATTTAATTGTTCTATAGATTATACAATCATCAGCAAATAACCTAACTTTTGTACCTGTTGAGATGTTGTTGGGTAAATCATTTATATAAATTAAAAAGAGTAATGGACCTAGCACAGTTCCTTGTGGAACTCCTGAGTTAACCTTTATTGGTTTTATTGAAATGAAAATAATTTTGTTTAATTGAAATGAAAGTAATTTTGCTTAATTGAAATGAAAGTAATTTTGTTCAATTGAAATGAAAGTAAGTTTGTTCAATTGAAATGAAAGTAAGTTTGTTCAATTGAAATGAATAGAACAAATATTTATTTTAAATTTAAAGGATTGTTTTTAATAGTATAAAGCAGAATATTTTATTTCATTACAATTACAAAGGTGGAGCGGATCTATGACAGATGCTCCTTATATATATATATATATATATAGAAGATTATTACGTCCTATGCTTATCCATGTTTTTTTTTAGTCTTGCATTTTTATTAGAGTTTAAAATGTTGATAGTGTGTTGGTTTTCCTGGTTTGATCAGGCTAACCATTCCACGTCCGAATTCCAGACGGGAAGAACGCGAATTTGTATGCGTTTGTTCTTGCATTCCGAACAAGAAAAGTGTTTTTATCCCTATGTATATGTGAGGGTTACATTAGATCAGGGGTGTCCAAAGTCCGGCCCGCGGGCCAAAACCGGCCCGCGATGCAATTTTATTTGGCCCGCTGCCTTATCTTGACACGTATTATTTATGTAATGAAATTATATTTATAAGAAAAATCGATATTTTATACTGTTTTGAGTACGTTAAATGATGGCTAAAATTGATGACGTTTTATGTGTTTACAACGTGGAAATGGATTTTTTTTAACCCGATGAAGTTATGTGCTTTTAAGTGATGAAATATGTTGAAATATCTGTTCCGAGAAAAAGGAGGAGTTTGCCAAAATGTGCCTGTCATGCAACAGTATGACTTGCAGAATTGAACAAATCTCATCTGACATTAAGAGACAAGTAGAGGTAAAAGCAGAACATTTTTTATTTTTCTTTGATAGCATGTGATGCATTTGACACTGCCCAACTTCTTATTTTTTTGTGGAGTTAATGATGACATGTGTGTGAGTGAAGAATTACTTTACCTTCAAAGTCTTAAACACCAAACAAGGAGAAAATATTTATTTGCTTCCATTTGTTCTGCTGTCAATGACATTAAACTATCATGGAAAAAAATATAAGGAATTATTACTGACGGTGCTCCTGCCATGATTGATGAGCATAGTGAACTAGCATCACTTGTCTGTAACAAAATCAGCAAAGAGACTGGCAAAGCTTTTAAACTTCACAGTATCATTCACCAACAAGTTCTTTGTGCCAAATATATTCGACGTGATCATGTCATTAAGCCGGTAATAAAAGCTAAAAACCTATTCGCTCTAAAGACCTATTTCACCACCAGTTTCAGCAGTTTTTTATTGACATCCAGGGAAAATACAGAGATGTTGTGTATCACAATGGTATAAGATGGCTCAGTCAGGGGACAGCACTATAGCGCTTCTACGCAGTTAAAAAAGAAATTGGTCAATTCATGGAAGATAAGAAACAACCATTTCCTGAACTATCAGATACTGCTTGGCTGGCAGATTTTGCATTTTTAGTTGATATGACAAGGCATCTAAGCGTTCTTAACACAAATCTTTATAGGCACAATGCAGCAGTAAGCCAAATATATTCACACATCAAGGCCTTTTGGGAACAGGCTGCAACTTTTTCCAAAGGCAACTGTAGCAGATGCAGCCTAATGCCACACATTTTCCATCACTACAGGAAATCATGACAAGTTTTCCAAAAAGAAGCTTCAATGAGCAAATGCAGAGGTATATTGCAGATATCACATCCCTTGGTTGATGGATTTCAAAGACGCTTTCAGGAGTTTGCAACTATTGAAAAGGAAATTATTTGTTTTTTCTTCACCTTTCTCTGTTGACCCTGATGATGATCCAGGCAACCTGCAGCTGGAGCTCATTAAGTTGCAAAGTGATGCTGAATGTCGCAGCAGACAACAACAGCTTACCGTCATTGTCTTTCACCGTCAGCTGGATAAAGAGAGATTCAAAGAGATTCGAACATTTGCTAAGAAAATGCTCAGCTTGTTTTGCTCGACATGCTTGTGTGAGCACACATTTATCAGTTATAAATTTTACAAGAACTGTTTGAGGACGAGAATAAGTGACTCTCCCCTGCGTGATATCATACGTATCAAAACCAGTGGCATTGAACCTGACCTCACCTATTTACTGCATTCAAGATCTCAGTTTCACCCTTCACATTAAAACTTTGCAATAAAAACTTCTCAACCTATGTCATTTTTGTTTATTATTTTAATCTGGCCCCTGAATATCTTCATTTCAAGGAATATGGCCCGCAATGCAAAAGGTTTTGACGCCCCTGCATTACATTACCTTTGTGTTTTATTTCCAAGTTAGAATTAAGTGCCTTATGTATTATTAATAATTTGCTCTTTTGTTCTTCTATCCTATAGGGTTTCAAACTCTTGTCAATTTTGAATATTTTCCAGTAATGAATCTAGCAGCTTTTTAAAATTGTTTCTAGTTCATCAATGTTTTCTTTGGTTGACGGGTCCCATACAGAAGATTCATATTCTAGTACAGGTCTCACCAAAGGAAGAATTTTTAAATTATTTCTTCTTTTTTAGAAAGAATTGTTGTTTGTTTGAGAAGTAGTGCATTTTTAAAAACATACATTTGCTTATTGACATAATATTGCATTTATATATAATTGTTTTCATTTTGTTTATATCTTTCTTTTTTTATTTGTCTTTTCTTTGTTTTTAGATATTTTTGTGAGTATGTGTGTTAAATATCATAGAAATAGTTATGTTTTGCCAATTACATGTACTCTAATTATGAAATAGCAATTTAAATAACTTTAAAAAACACACAGTTATACATGTAACTTATTTATTTATCAGTTTCTGAAATGTTTTATTTATTTTAAAATAATTAATATTTTTAACAAACATTTTATGAGTATTTCAAGTTGTTGTTTTTTTAAAATACAACTGGTTTGTTTTGACCATTACTCTTTTTTTTTAATTGGCTATTTAAAATACTTTTTACTGCAATATATAGCTTATTAAAATAACGAATAATTTTTCTGAAATGTGTTATTTATTTTGGCATTTACAATTTTTTTACACAAATTTTACACTTTTTTTTTAAAACCACCAGTGTTATGACATTACCAGTGTTTTAACAATCTGTCAAACCAATTTTTTTTTAATGAAATGCAAATTTTTATCTTAGTTATTTCATTTTATTAAAACCTAAAATTTCATTGACATTGCATTGTCAACAATGGGCTTGTCATGTGTATACATGATGGTCAGCTTTCTTGTTTCTCTTTTTTTTAAAATACAGTACGCTACTGTGACTAATGCATTGAATTGTTGTCCACACTTCAACCTTTTACCAGTTAAATATTTTAAGGCCCCCAAAAAAGTTTGGAAAAGGAGGGGGGGGTTAACGGGGTCACAGTGGGGGCTGATACCTTCTCGTAAACCACTAGAAATCATATGAAATTTATAAAAACCTTCATGCAATATATGGTATGTAATATTTAAGATAACATATAAATAAAGGAACAAAGAAACTTTTGTTCTTCAAAATCTTGATTTTTAATTTCATCTCAAACTTGTAAAGTTATATAAAATGTGATCATGTCATTACAATTTTTTTTACTTTTGTTTTGCACCAAAGTTTCAACAAGTCAACAAAAATATATTTACATTCACAACTATTGTTTAAATAACTAACAGCATTTTAATATATTTACATTCACAACTATTGTTTAAATAACTAACAGCAATGAACCAAAACAAAGCAACAAAGTAACCAGTAGGTTTGGAGAGTATTAACAGTAGAGGTATAAATTGTGTACAAAAATATGTATACATGTATTGGCTTATACAGCTTATTCTTAAATAAAAATATTTAAATTTGTCTTAAATATTCAACAAAAAAATAAATGTTGAATAATTTCTGAGAAACTAAGTTGGAAGCTGAAAAATTTGAACCAGTTAATGAGTAACATTTTGTGCCATTTAAAAAAGGACAATGATAAAAATGATCATCACGTCCTGTGATTAACATAACAAAATTCATTAATATAACAATATTCATAATGAGAAAGCCGATGTTAAATGTAAAACAAAACAGTATATCTTTGAAGATCATTGGTAGTTTGTAATGTCAAACAAATAGTTGAATAGTTAACTACTTTATAAGCAACAATCCAGTTAACATAATTTGTTATGGCTATACATGCAGAAGAATGAGTTTTAGGTTAAAAGGAGAAATTATGCAAAGAACAAGTAGGTCGGAATGGTATGGTGTAAAAAATAAAAGTAGGCTAGGCTAATGTAATTTATTTTCTCACATCTTTTGTTGTTCATGGGACAAAATATTTTTAAGACTTAAAATATGTTTAGGAAAAAAAATTAAATTCTTTATCACAGAAAGAGTGAGCCAATAATGAGGAAATTATAGAAATGTATTGTGTTTAATTCATTAGTTCATATTGCACGAAAATGATGTTATAAAAGTTTCAGTATTTACCTTTCTTTAAACCGGTCATGTATTATCTTAGGTCATGTAATAATTTTGGGTCATGTAAATATTTGTTTGTTACTAAAAGATCAGCGGAGAAAATATGTTATGTCTTGCAGTCCACACAAGTCCTGTTTCAGCTTAGTCTTTGATATAAAAGTAGACATCACAGTGAGTGATAAACATTTTCTTTTTGTTGTTCCTCCAAATGTTCAGTTCAAAACAATTAATAAAAGAGTTAAAAGAATACTCTATCAAAGGTAGAGTAGTCAGTTTATGAGCTTTTAAAGTTATTGACTTTTAGACCTCTATAATCTTTCCAAACTGTTCCATAATAAAAATCTACAGAAAAGTTTTAAACAAAATACAATACTGATTTATTATTATTATTAGTATTATTATTATTACTATTATTGTAATATATCATTTTAAAATCATTTTGAATAGTAATTATATTTCATTCTGCGGGTGCTTAAAATAAAATATAGAGGCCTCCTCTTTAGGATAAATTTAGCATTGAAATACATTGAGCAATTTCTTTTTTTAAATTTTAGAATGTAAAATTCAATTGCAATATAGATGGATAAAATATTTTTTAAGGGGTAAAACAAATTCCCTTTTATTTTATGTAAACAGAACTAAAGATAATCATAACTCTCGTTATAGAAAAAATGTTTCAAAAATACATATATATTTTTAAAAAGAAAGGTGTCACCCAGTTAATTTGCCATTTATGGATTTTTTAAAATATAGTTTTAACATTTTAAATGAAGATTAAAAAGCATCTAAAAATAACAGCTTTAAACATAGAAACACAGACTTATTGACAATAACAGATTTTGTTTTTCATAAAGGACAACAACAAAACATTGTGGTTAACAGTCATAGTATTATTTTTGTATACATGTTTAGTAAATGTAAAAACACAATTTCAGACTAATTTATGTAAATTTATTTATGAATTTAAAAATTGAGATTTAAATGCTATTTAAATATTAATAAATTAAAATTGGTCTTGTAATTAACAGATAATAAAATCAGAGATATTTAGGATACAGAATACATGTAAAACATCTTTCTTTTATTTTTGAATGTCTATTTGCACATGTATCAGAGATTCAATAAAAACAACATATGTATTCTATTTACATCAACATGACATTTAAAATAACCAACAAAACACTTTTCAAATTTAAATTATAAATTAATGCCATTTCAAGTCAAATTTCAACTAAAATTCAGAAATAATATTTACTAAATTCTGCTAAAATGTTTTTTTTTAAATATTCGAAATTAAAAATAATAATTTTTAAATACATATATAAATAAAATTATATTTTATAACATAAATTATACCCAAAATTTATCATGTAATTCTATTGATGGACTAGCTGTACAACCAACATAAGATGAATATAATTTTTTTTTAAATAATTTCTCTACTAAAGCTCATCAGCATGATAAATAAAAATTGATATTAAATTTATGATTTTAATTCAGTACATTGTTAATTACTCACTATCTATCTCACGCAACAGCATCACCAATTGATTTCACAAAGCCTCATCAGAGTCCAAAAACTCATCAATTATGTTGGGGACATTCATGTATCCAGGGTCAGGGGTTGGTGGCTGATCAATCCCCTTTGGGGTCAAAGCGAGGGGCGTGCTGTGGCTGGATGATGCCCCGTGGCGGGCTGAGAGAGTGGACAGGCCACCGTCTTGAAGATCGGCCAGGAAAGAGTACCACTCTGGGATGGGTTCTGAGATGGTGGCGCTCAATCCGGTTGATGAGCACTGCACGGTGGCGGGGTTGCAGGCGGGCGCACTGCTGGCCGTGCAAGTGGGGTAGGGCAGGGGTGATGCAGGAAAATCGAGCATGGACGAAAGCGATGAGAGAGGCGCAGGTGATGATGCCGTTGACGACGAAGGTGTTGACTTCCCCTGGTAACGAGCCGCTGGAGACAATCTCCCTGCTGGCGATGGGGTGTTGGAGGTGCTGGTGGAGCTGAAGCAGTGGACGGTGGTCAAGTTGCTGAGAAACGCCTGGGGATCATAAGCTGAGGATGACATGTCGGCGTTTTGAAGAAGGTATGGGGTGGCCTGCCCCTGTCTGCTGTGTTTACTGTTGTCATCAAACAACTGATCAGACAAAGTTCTTTTCTGGACTGTGGATCGAAACAGCTGTGTCTCGCTTATATGTTCATCTGATGAACTGCTGTCATCTATGGTGATGGTGGTGGGGATAGGAGGCAGTGGTAGCATCCCCTCACTGACCAAAGACCCACTAAACAGCCCCAAACCTTGATTTGAGGGAAATTTTCCAAATGTGTTTGAAAAAGTCCTGGATGTGTTAAAATTGTCAACGGTATTTGTGGACACGTTTTGTCTATGATGGGAGATCACTGTTGATGGGTTGCTATTGGAACGAGCTCTAGCTGTTAGATTTGTTCCGGCAAAGTCAATGAGATCTGATGGTAGGTCGCCGCTGAAGGAATCCACCTGCGGGGAGTCCAAATACATCATGGGGGGCTCACTTCGTGACCCAAAATTTTGCATTTTACTTTTCTGTAGTGTCTTGAAACCAGCTGAATGATCTTGGTAGCTGGCTTGTGGGACCTGAGACACTTGACTTTGTTGACGCTGTTGCGAAGAATTAAGACTAGATCTCCCCAACGACATCTGAACCATAAGAGGTTTTGGTGCCCCCTGGGTCATGAGTGCTGTTTCCGAAAAAGAGGGGTGCACGAGGTGCTGCCCCATGTCAAACGCCATCTGTCTTTTTAAGAGAGCCGACCCAGACGATGATTGTCTCATGGCGAACTGCTGTGAACCTTGCTGAGCCTGAATGTCTGGCTGCAACGAGGACACAATGTTGGGGACCTGCGATTGGTACTGAGATGAGGAACCCTGTTGCATGGCCAGGGGCGGAGACGATGACGTAGATGACGACGACGACCAGGAGAGATTCATGGAGGATTGTTGCTCTTGGAGCTGCTGAGATTGCAAGTGCCGCCTGGACAGCTCCATCTGGCGTTTTTTCTGGGCCATTTCTTCGTTGGCGATCATTTTGATGAGTGCTTCTGACACAGGGCCTCCGTTATCAAGTTGTGAGCACCATTGTTTACACTATAAAGAAAACAAGAGAGCATGTGGACCACACATCTAGTCAAAACAAACAACATAACTGTCACAAGACAGTTCATTACATCATAAGTCAACTAAGTTGTCACCAGAAACTTGATGACATCATATATAAGACAACAGAGCTGTTTTATGGCCCTCTTTGACATCATATAAGAACAAAAATAACAGAAACTCCGACTCTATTGCCAACTTATTTTAACTCAAAGGATTGATTTCTTTCCTTGACTTAACATGCAATTGATACAAACTGTTAAAAAGACATTTTTTGTCACTTTCGAAAAAGGAAAAATTTGGCTTTTGTTATATGAACAAAAAAAAATAGAAATTTTAAAAAATGTAATCGCATGTTGTAGTGTAAAGACGAAAATAATTATTGCTGTCAGTAATAGTTACATGAAGTATCAGTTACTAGCCCAGAGACGCCCATTGTTGGCAAGCCCACCAAGCACTGATCTAAAGACATGTTTTCTATTTATTTTTTATTATTATTTTTCTTATAAATTAATAACCTGAGTTTTTTGGTTGTTTTTATGTATATCATATATCCATATTTTGTGTAATATATATTTTTAAAATGTTTATTTAATTGTTAAGGAATGCATGATTTTGTTCGCTTGTTTTTACTTTTATTATTTTTACATATTGTATTAATAGTTTTAATTATTTGGTTTCTTTGATATTTTTTATAGCAGTTAGGATTGTATGATAAGCATTATGTTTAAATACTATAAATATTTTTAGGGGCTGTGATTGCCTTAATATTCCTGCATTTCCATTAGATATGTCCCAATGTTTTATTTCATATTATGTTTGTTGTCTATGTGCAATCCACTTGTGTGGTGCTCAATGGGTGATACTTTACAATTCACTGACAAACAAGTTAAATAAACATCAAATACTTTAGACCGCTGACAGTTCATAATGAAGATAAATAGCGGCATAAGACAAACCACTGGTGACAGAAAGAAGAAGACAGCATACAATAAAAATATCTCACTAGAGTATTTTGTCAGTGTGACAAATCTTTTCCACTGACCAACAAGACGCTCAAATGAATGCTTTCTTCTATAGCGCTTACACTATAAAGTGCATTTAGAGACAAAAACATTGGATGTTGATTTTCTACACTTAGAATATTGTTTTTTAATCATTTTTTCTACTCATAGAATACAACAATTTTCTTCTAATTAAACCTGAATTTTAATGGTCTTTGGTTTTACAAGTTGTTTTTTTTAATTATTATTATATTCAATTCCCTAAATGAAATTTTTTTAAAAACATTATTTCAACTTACAGTTTCCAGTTCCTCTCTGAGGGCGAACACGGCCTTTTCTCTGTTGAGCACCAGCTCCTCCAGGTACTGGTACCGGAGCTTCTTGCGCGCCCTGCACTCCCTGGCGCTCTGCCTGCTCCGCTCAAGCTTTGCTCTCTCGTCAATCTTTGACGGCTTGCGGCCAGGTCGTTTTCCCGGACGCTTGCCCATTGTTTTGGTGTTGGTCTCAGAGTTTTCGCCTATGCTCATGGTCTGTAAAAGATTGTTCAAAAATGAAACCATTTATTTGAAGAAAAAAAATGGGTAGTAAGTGGATACACGCGCGTCAGTAAGCGTATTCGGTAAAATGTAGAGAGATACATTTCCCAAACATCCGCAGCTGACAAAATCTGTACGAATATATTTGTTTCTTCTAATTCTTAAGTCAAGGAAAACAAATATGTCATGCATCTGAAAAGGAGAAGACATATATATGGATGTACTTGTGCCGCGCATGTACACTAAACTATGTGTACACGGGAAATTAAATTTCTCGTGGGGCCAAGTGCATCTCTGACTTTTCACCGCAGCTGACGTCATTGTTGTTACCTCGACTCCTCATTTAACTCGTATGACTCAATGCGTGATGACCCCATCAGAATCAACTTGCGACATCGTCAGTCAAATCTTATGAATGAAGGTTTATCTCTTGAATGACCCACGTGATTCATTGATAAGGTGGTAAATCAGCACTGGTGTCACGCAATCAACAATACAAGTTACTACTGTACATGCTTTCACTTCAACGAAATGCCGTCCAATGTGTAAGAACAGTCTCTTGTGTTAAAATAAAAACGCGTCAAAGGAGCTTTGTGAACCTTGACCCCCCGCATCTTCGATAGCGCTGCCACGTTGGCGACACGATATACGCGGGCGGTAAAACGAATGACAACGTTTAGTCAAAGTCAGGCGACACTGACCATTGACCCACATACAAGCTCATCCTTTAATTTTAAAAAAACAATGCCCGGCAATGTTAAGTGCTGGGCCCAGCTGACGCGGACAGTCACCATAATTGGCCCGAGCATGGTCAGAAGATTAAGGCGAATAGTTGCAGAAGATAACGGAGCCACTGGATGAGGATACAGCATGCTCCCCCCCTCTCCCAACAAACCCTTTCATCTTGGCTAGCAAGAAACTTTATATGTGCGTGTGTGTGAGTGTGTGCAATAATTTGATTTAATACCCATGAGGGTATCTTTACCCTTGAAGTCTTGCTTACAGTTTATCTCTTGGGTGTGCTGTTTTTTTTTACCTGACGGACTCATAACCAAGCAAACACCTTACGAGGCAACGACTGCACTTTATAGACTATGTACGCACAGTTACACACCTCACTAGACCATGTAAATATAGCACCAAGTACATACCTCACTAGACCATATACACATATCACCAAGTACACACCTCACTAGACCATGTACACACCTCACTAGACGTCTAGAGTCTAGACCATGTACATATATCACGCCAGTTTTACACCTCACTAGACCACGCATAATTACATAGTTACACGCCTCACTAGACCAAGTGCTCATAATGAATATCTCTCTATTCCATCCGCTTAGCTGAGCGACTTCATATATCGAACGACTACATATATCGAACAACATCAAATAACTAGCCCATTAGAAGTGTCCTACCACAACTGCCCAAATTTCCGTAGCGGTCTCCCTACGATCAGAACCACGTGCAATACCCAAGTTTGATTTCATCACGCGAAGATGACGTATATCATCATGTGATCCCAACTGATATGTCGGAGTTAATGTTTTTCCGTCTCAGACCGACTCCTTCAACTGAGCCATTCAGGAGCTTTCACCAACACGGCCAGTTGGAAATGTTGAAATGATTTGTCCTCTGATTGCATTGGTATTTATAGCCGTCCGTGAGGAATCAAGTCAGGTGGACGTGACGTCACAAATGCCAATGTCAAGAGCAAATTGCTAAATACCCCCCCCCCTCCTGGCCCTCCCCCTTTACTCTCGAAAAAAAATGTTCGTGTCCTAATTAACTCACACCAAATAAAGAAATAATGCGCGATAAATACCGCGCGAGGATGACGAAATAATGTACATTGAAACATGGGAACGGGTCCTTAGCGAATCATCAAGTTTGACTTGTTTGAGGTAAACTCTACAATAAATCAATTTGTTGGCCGCTACATCAATATAAAACAAGAGAACATACTAGAATTCACTAGAAGCATTTTGATTAAACAATTAAACTTTATTTAACCGACCAATTTGGATTTTGTCGCTCTAAATTGTTTGGCTTTTAATTTCCTTTAACAAAATCCTCCGCCGAAATGAATGAATTGTTGCTTACCGAGACAACATTAATTTAACTTTTTGTTTAATTCGCGGCTATAAATAACCCTAAGAGCTTCTAAACGAGGCTACAGTATTGCCAGCCAGTAAATCCATATTTTTCACAAGATTGATCACTCGATGGCCTTGAGCAGGCGACCTTCGTGGCGTACATTAATCTCGCTATTTTTAGATAGACATTCGCCTTCCAGAAGCTTCACGTGCCTCCCATTGTCAGTTACAGTACATAGTTTTGTGTTGTCAGATACAATGATTTCTTTTGATCTAGGGATAATGGTGGACTTTGTACACATAATTTCTCTTGGATCTTGGTATTACAGCGGAGTAGCTTCCACTGATTAAGTTTAATCGTTTTGATTTCTTTATCTTTAAGGGGTGCAAGTAAAAGGGTTCATTTAGTTAGTTTCTATACTGATATATATTCGAGATATAGGGCCACCAGGGTTCAATAACTGTGAGACTCACTCATACCCTACTCAAAAACTTTTAGACTCATTCATACCCTATTAGGCCTATTCAAAATCTTTCTTTTTTTCATTTTGGTACATATCATTATCATTCACACCAGCAAAACATTTTCTGTGACATATCCTACTCTGTTTAATTATGTTACCAAAGTTCATCATGCCATGAAAGTATGGGCAAGCTGTTGTCGATAAATTGACATGCAGTTATGTTCACAGCACGCATGTTTCCCAACTGGAGTCTTCTGGAAGGCCACGGCGACCTTGACCCGGGTCAGAGCGTTACGCGATGTAAACAAGTTTGGGTTGGATCAATACTGACGGTAGGTACAGCTCTCTCCCTCCGTGCGTTACAAAACATCTCTGAACGGCAGCACCAGGATGTGTAACTGTAACAAATACACTGTTGTGTGTAACTGTAACAAATACACTGTTATTGCTTGTTATAATAAATCAGTAAATCCATTCAAACATGTGCACGTCCCTTCCATTCAAACATGTGCATGTCTCCTCCATTCAAACATGTGCATGTCTCCTCCCATTCAAATATGTGCACGTCCCTCCCATTCAAACATGTGCACTTTCCTCCCATTCAAACATGTGCACGTCCCTTCCATTCACACATGTGCATGTCTCTTCCATTCAAACATGTGCACGTCCCTCCCATTCAAACATGTGCACTTTCCTCCCATTCAAACATGTGCACGTCCCTTCCATTCACACATGTGCATGTCTCTTCCATTCAAACATGTGCACGTCCCTCCCATTCAAACATGTGCACGTCCCTTCCAATCATTCATCCGGTGTGTACAAAAGTTATATATTTGTGTATTGTACAATGACACTGCTGCGGCAGCCATCCTCACAGCTAGGAGAAGAGCCAGGAGAAAGGCGGGGGAAAGAGGAGCGGGAGTTAATGCCATCTTCCCTTGAGGACGGACTGATGCCATATATATAAAATGGCATTACAGTTTCCGATGACGTGTGTGATGTATCAAATCTAAGTACTTTAAATAAAACGTGTCCCACCCTTCAACCCCCTCCCCAATCTTTAGTTTTTTTATAGAAGATGTCACGGCCCTCATGGACGTATCAAATTCAGAACCACTGGTCTGGCCCCAGACAGTTTTGTCTCCCAACTCCCACCCTTCCCCCCCCCTCCCGGCCATCGTGCCATCCACGTTGTGCGGACAGGCGCTCTACTGTGGGATGTCGTGTTATGGGAACATTGGCACTTGGAATAAAAGTCGCGTGTCGGTACCACGGAATGCCCCGCAACGGTATTATTAATAAAGATTTATGTAAACAAAACAATTTTTTATTTTTTTTTATTATTTTTTTTTAAAGAAATAATTTTCAGCGGAAATCATATTAAACTGTCGTTTCAAGGGAGATAAATAAAACAATTTCTATGATATTCGTCTAACTATTAACTACAATAATTCATTTTATTTATCAATAAGAACTTATTTATAACATAGCTAATAATTTACGATTTTTTAATGTGATATCTTTGCTGTGTCACTCGAACGCATACTTATTTGAGAAATCATGCGGCCACGTGAAATTTTCTTTCAGTTTTAAACCGAGACTGACATTGCCGCGTCATTGAGAATCAGCAACAAATAGGTAAAGAATTCTTGAAAAAAAATTATACGTCAAATATATGGACACCCTTTCAGCCGTGTGTAGTGTAAAGTTATTCAGTTTACCCGAAATCCCAATTTTACTCAGTCGTGACAAACTCTCCAAATATTAGGTTCAGACCGCGGTGAATGCTGGACATAATTGCGGTCAAACGGGGACAGGCCGCTCTCAGGAAAGGAAGGGGTGGGGGATAAGGAGGAGCGACTAGAGGTGTTGACAACTTAAAAGAGGTCAAAGGACGTGTCGTCTGATATCAGCAGTCTATTGACAGCGACAGACACGTGGATTGACCTGTTTGGCGACCAGTCATGAGTAGACAAAAATCTCCACCCTACATAAAACAGCGGAAATGAAGAAAACCCTCAGAAATTATGGAACCACACGCACACCGCACACTCCGTCTACAATTGATAAACTAACCATGAATTATACATGTAGTGTTGTTTTTTTTTAAACTTAGTCCAAAAATCACCACTCCCTTTTTTTCTTCTTTGTTTAAAAAGTATCATTTGAGTCATTTATTGTAAAACCTAATGGAACAATTCTTCAAGCTGACCCTGTCACTGTTATGACAAATGTATTGTAATTATATTGAGACTATAAAAGTTAATAATATCCCCAACAAGCAGTCCCTTGTCCCAGCTTTTGTCAGAACAACTCTCCAACAAGCAGTCCCTTGTCCTAGCTTTTGTTAGAACAACTCTACAACAAGCAGTCCCTTGTCCTAGCTTTCGTTAGAACAACTCTACAACAAGCAGTCCCTTGTCCTAGCTTTCGTTAGAACAACTCTACAACAAGCAGTCCCTTGTCCTAGCTTTTGTTAGAACAACTCTACGACAAGCAGTCCCTTGTCTTAGCTATTGTTAGAACAACTCTACAACAAGCAGTCCCTTGTCCTAGCTTTTGTTAGAACAACTCTACGACAAGCAGTCCCTTGTCCTAGCTATTGTTAGAACAACTCTACGACAAGCAGTCCCTTGTCCTAGCTTTTGTTAGAACAACTCTACGACAAGCAGTCCCTTGTCCTAGCTATTGTTAGAACAACTCTACGACAAGCAGTCCCTTGTCCTAGCTTTTGTTAGAACAACTCTACGACAAGCAGTCCCTTGTCCTAGCTATTGTTAGAACAACTCTACGACAAGCAGTCCCTTGTCCTAGCTTTTGTTAGAACAACTCTACGACAAGCAGTCCCTTGTCCTAGCTTTTGTTAGAACAACTCTACGACAAGCAGTCCCTTGTCCTAGCTATTGTTAGAACAACTCTACAACAAGCAGTCCCTTGTCCTAGCTTTTGTTAGAACAACTCTACGACAAGCAGTCCCTTGTCCTAGCTTTTGTTAGAACAACTCTACGACAAGCAGTCCCTTGTCCTAGCTATTGTTAGAACAACTCTACAACAAGCAGTCCCTTGTCCTAGCTTTTGTTAGAACAACTCTACAACAAGCAGTCCCTTGTCCTAGCTATTGTTAGAACAACTCTACAACAAGCAGTCCCTTGTCCTAGCTTTTGTTAGAACAACTCTACAACAAGCAGTCCCTTGTCCTAGCTTTTGTTAGAACAACTCTACAACAAGCAGTCCCTTGTCCTAGCTATTGTTAGAACAACTCTACAACAAGCAGTCCCTTGTCCTAGCTTTTGTTAGAACAACTCTACGACAAGCAGTCCCTTGTCCTAGCTATTGTTAGAACAACTCTACAACAAGCAGTCCCTTGTCCTAGCTTTTGTTAGAACAACTCTACGACAAGCAGTCCCTTGTCCTAGCTTTTGTTAGAACAACTCTACGACAAGCAGTCCCTTGTCCTAGCTATTGTTAGAACAACTCTACAACAAGCAGTCCCTTGTCCTAGCTTTTGTTAGAACAACTCTACAACAAGCAGTCCCTTGTCCTAGCTATTGTTAGAACAACTCTACAACAAGCAGTCCCTTGTCCTAGCTTTTGTTAGAACAACTCTACAACAAGCAGTCCCTTGTCCTAGCTTTTGTTAGAACAACTCTACAACAAGCAGTCCCTTGTCCTACCTTTTGTTAGAACAACTCTACAACAAGCAGTCCCTTGTCCTAGCTTTTGTTAGAACAACTCTACAACAAGCAGTCCCTTGTCCTAGCTTTTGTTAGAACAACTCTACAACAAGCAGTCCCTTGTCCTAGCTTTTGTTAGAACAACTCTACAACAAGCAGTCCCTTGTCCTAGCTTTTGTTAGAACAACTCTACAACAAGCAGTCCCTTGTCCTAGCTTTTGTTAGAACAACTCTACAACAAGCAGTCCCTTGTCCTACCTTTTGTTAGAACAACTCTACAACAAGCAGTCCCTTGTCCTAGCTTTTGTTAGAACAACTCTACAACAAGCAGTCCCTTGTCCTAGCTTTTGTTAGAACAACTCTACAACAAGCAGTCCCTTGTCCTAGCTTTTGTTAGAACAACTCTACAACAAGCAGTCCCTTGTCCTAGCTTTTGTTAGAACAACTCTACAACAAGCAGTCCCTTGTCCTACCTTTTGTTAGAACAACTCTACAACAAGCAGTCCCTTGTCCTAGCTTTTGTTAGAACAACTCTACAACAAGCAGTCCCTTGTCCTAGCTTTTGTTAGAACCATTCTGAAAATTCTCGACGGTAAGAGATAACCGGAGCAACCTATTTTTAGGACGAATGGGGGGGTGAGCAGGGGGGGGGCACGCCAAATGACCTCGTCGAGGCCGCCGTCCCTTTACCAGGCCAGGCGACATGGCACAACACAGTTGGGTCACAAGACCAGCTACCAACGGACCAATGCAGACTAAGTGTCAGACAGCCGTTACGGGACATTGAACCCCTCTGCTGATATAAATTTAAAATTGTGAGCAGCATGATCAATGCTGAATCTTTCTGTTTATTACAAACTACAGGGTCAATTGTCATAGGTCACGATGCTGTTTACTTGCCTTCTATACTTTTATATCTAAGACAACAATGTTTGAATTCGTAGCGAAACATTTACACTAAAACTGGATGTGATCTTGCCTTAAGCCTTCCTCGGGTTACAAACCTAAGCAACAATGTGTAAGGAAGGTGAAATAATTTTGAAAGAGCTGGGCCAAGAGTGAAGAAGCTGAGTAAGGAGTGGAGAAGCTGAGCCAAGACTCGTTCCAAGAGTGAAGAAGCTGAGCCAAGACTCGTTCCAAGAGTGAAGAAGCTGAGCCAAGAGTGAAGAAGCTGAGCCAAGAGTGAAGAAGCTGAGCCAAGAGTGAAGAAGCTGAGCCAAGAGTGAAGAAGCTGAGCCAAGAGTGAAGAAGCTGAGCCAAGAGTGAAGAAGCTGAGCCAAGAGTGAAGAAGCTGAGCCAAGAGTGAAGAAGCTGAGCCAAGAGCCAAGAGTGAAGAAGCTGAGCCAAGAGTGAGGCGCTGGGTATAGCCCAAGCTGAACCAGGAGTGAACACTTTTTAACGAACATACGTCATCAATATAAATGCCGCCAGAATACAGTGTTATACAAGCGCTCAGGGCACCGCGTTCTGCCAAGGTTACACAACGACGAGGCCGATAAGTACACGGGCAATGGGTTACACAGCAGCTGCCTGTGTAGCTCCTACACTCAAAATCTATCTTGGGCTCGGGCTTAAATATTATTCACTCTTATCAGCCATGCTAACGACGGTCTATCCACAAGATGTAGCTGTATTTACAGCTGTGTTAAAACGTGTGCTCGGGGGATTAAAATGAGAAAGGGAACTTGAAATAAAAAAAAATTATGATAGCTTAATTTCCAAGCCAATGTTATGTAATAAAGTCCTATACCTATTGGCTTAAAAATGACACGAGGATGAGTAGGCATAATTGTGTATAAAGTTTTATCTTTTAAGTGGTTAGCCATATGGCCATATACTACACCACTTTACTAAAATTTACTTAGCTTGCCCTCTCAGAAGTAGCGATAATAAGACGTTAAATAATACCAAACAACCCTCACCTAATGAATAGTGAAGGAGACGAAAGGGGCCGACCCACATGATGATTATTATTATTTTTAATTTTGAGCGGTGACCAAAGTTGTGCCTCTCACACACACCCTTCCTTACACACACACACTTGTTTTGTTGTTTTTTTTAATCCTTAACGAACTTTTCGCAAGTTTGTGAATTACATTTATTAAATTATGCTCTAGCACTATGGATTATCCAATACGAACGAGCAATAACGAATAATAAATTAGTTAAATTCTCTTAGCCGATTCACCGCTTCACTAATCATTTCTTTGCTTAACAATTTGTCAACAAACTGCTTACGGAGTCCGAGTCCTTCTTTTCGTTGTGTTTCCTTGACATTACTGATAGAGTGCATGGCCTCGTTTTGGCTGGTGGAAAAATTGTAAACAAAACAAGCTCCTCAAAAAATGGCCTACGCCTACGTTACATGCAAGCAAAACGTGCAAATAAGTTTCACGATTTAAAATAAAGAAATATTACAATGATTTAAAGTTAAAGAGATAATGTTTTATAATCCGTTATTTCCTGTCATTTCGAATGCTAGTTTCAAAGTAAGGTTGAATGTTTAAAATTTCGCTAACTTAAGATGACCTAGTTTTAACTAAGTTTTACTAAGCACCAATACAGTAGTGTAGTCTACACAATACACTGCTACTAAATACGTCGTTTAAAACTTAGATACTGGAAGTGTAACGTGTTGTTGCAGATGGTGGTTGCAGGCAGACATGTAACTATTTAATAAAAACATGGGAATGTTTTGATTCAGTTGTACGTTACATCTGAAAATCCATCACATCAGATTATGATTATATTAAATTAAATTCATGTCATGAACACGCCTTTAACTGACCTAGCAAAAATTATAGGCTAATTTAATTATAACTAGACCAATACTAACTTAACTAATAATTACATATTACAATACCACCAAGTATGAGCAATATAAAATAAATTACAATATTAATGTTTTGAATAGGCTACTATATTTTATAAATAAACATTAGCGAAGGTGTATTTTAAAGGCTTGTTGAGATTAAATGTAAAGATTAATTTGTCACCGTTTAAGTAGAGTGACACTATTACATTTTTAAATAGTGCGTATGGGCATAGGCCTGAAAATACTGAAATTGCTGAATAATATTTTAGCCTAAACTGACTAAACATTTAATTATATTTATTGCACATAATATATTTTAAATGCTATAATTCCAAATATTTTCAGTTTTTTAAAATAAATAAGTTTTTTGCCTCTAGTTGTAGTAGCGGCATCGATAAGAATAATAAGATTAATACAGAATAATAAAAATAAGGCAAGGCATGGCAAATTAAGGTGAAAACTATATATTATAGTATATTATATTGTATCAATTAACTTACCCTCTCAAACGTTTTCCTATCTGATGGTCCGCCTCCGTTATTGTTGGTAGGCTGTGGCATAAGCTTGTAAATATAATCCAAGTAAAGAACAGTCATAAATGGTAGTTTTGTTGAATCACGGTTACATAAAAGCTTCTACAATCTAGTGTGTTCTGAATGCTTCGAGTTTTCCGACTGACGGTAAACTATCAACATTGGCCTTTATATATGGAGAATCCTTAGCCAATCGATGAACCAATGAAAAAAATTTGAAAAATAGCACCAAAGTTCGGAATCACCCCAAGCATTTTCCGGAATATACCTCTTGTTAAACTTATACGATTTTGAACAATAAACATTTTTTTGTCAAATACGTATCACATAGAAGCTAACTATAATATATTTTAATAAACTGCTTATCTCTTTTTTTTTCTTAAGTAATTAAAAATTTGTTATTTCGGAAAAAATTGTAACTTGACTTCAAGAAAATAAAGCAAAAATCACGTGACAAATGACGCGTTTGTACTGGATTTGGCTGGTGGCGATGTTACAGTTTTTTTACTCTAGGCTCAAAGGGTAGACAGAAATAAAGTCGGTGATAAGATGATGTCATAGCCTCGTTTTGATAACCAAGCTGAATGACGTAAGATCGGGGGTTAACTTGTGCGGGCAAATAAAATTAGTGAATTTTAAATGAACGGAAGTAATTTGAGAATTGTAAATATGTTCGCGTTATAAAATGTCTCTGTAAAATGAAATAGTGAATATGCACAGTACACGAAGATGGAAAACATTTACTATTAGAGTACATTTTTATAAATTTAAGGTCAAACGTGAAAACTTATTTATTTATTTTGTTTATAAAATTACCAGTAAAGTAATGGTTAGGGGCTTAGGGGCCGTCCACAAAGTACGTCGTCACGCTCCAGGGGGGGGGTGTAAGAAAGTGTGACAGGGGGAGGGGGGTCAGGCCATGTGTGATGTCACACATTTATTTTTTTCTATTTTTTTTTCTAATTTATTTTTTATATATTTTTTAGTAGAATTTAAATAGCTTTAAAATAATTTTCAAAAATTTTGTGCAACATTTGAATTAGTTTCATGCCAAAATAGTATGAAATGCGCATCGCTTGAATGTGTTGTTCATAAATCTGAATTGGATGCAGCAGGACTGATATATCGAAGGATCAGGAATGGTTTGACAATCATGTTCGAACCAGCCAATATTTCACTCAAATTGTGTAATATCAGGACATAAAATATTGCGACAAAGTACGAAGCTCATATTTCAACGTTTTACTTTCGAGATTCTTTCCTCCCCTAATCCCAATCAACCAAACAACTGATGGACTCAAATCTTCAGAAAGAGCAGATGCAGTTTCTCATAAATTTACTTGTTTGTGGCACAAACTCTCAAATTTGATGACATTATGCCGAGATCTACAGGAGTTTTCAAAGTTCAACCATATGATCTTTACTGTCCATCTTTGCAGACCAGCTTACTTGATTGAATTTGCGAAGTATGTCACTTATCACTTATATTTTGCCTCAAAAAAATGTTGAAGAAACATGCAGGACAACACAGAGCTCGGGCTCAGGAGAATGTGCCCACCCAAACTGTTCAAGAATCAACTCAGATAAAAGGCATCCGTCCTTTTAGAATCGCTTCTAGAAGGCAAAGAGAACCTATGGCAGTTATTGACAGAAGAGAAAATGCACATACATAGGCTGTTGAGTGGCAAGATGAGGACGAGTTGATCTGTCTGCAATTATCATTCCAGGAAACGATGATGGTGAAAGATTGATGCCAGTCGTAACTTTGTAAGAACACTTCATTTCACCGTGGTAAGATGATGTCCAGTGAAAATTTTTGAATTAAACAAAATACACAGGACCATAATAAACAGATTCACTATAGCACATGAGTTGGTCACATAATTTGTCAATCTAGTCTTATTGTGAAAAGTCAAATTGTTTTGTTTCCCTTTTATTATTTAATCACTGGGCGAGGTCAAGTTTCGCTAATCTACTTCTTATTCTGTGTCAATAGATTGCATAATCGGAAGATTATCTAAAACTTGACCTCACTCATTGTAAATGAAAAGGTAGCAGATAAATGATGTGTATTATAAAATTGTTAAGTCTAATTTGTGCAATTTTTTTTTCAATTTTTTTTCATTGAATAACTATTACAACTGTTGACAATTAACTATTCTACTATTAAAGTCATTTTAATAATCTGATAGTTCTTTTTAAGTTGGGGTGTATCGGATTTCGGCTCCAGCTCCGGCAAATCCGGAATCCGGCTGTTTTTACAAATCCGACTTCGGCAGGATTTCACTTCATAAATCCGACTGGCTGGTAGAGCCCTAATTTATATATATTCATAATGGCTCCGGCAAATCCGGAATCCGGCCATTTTAACAAATCTGACTCCGGCTGAAGCCGTATTTCACTTCATAAATCCGGCCAAATCCGGCAAAAATTTTGAATCCGTTACATCCCTACTTTTAAATGGAAATTTTATATTTTAATACAGTTTAATAGTGAAGTGTATTTTAAATATTTAAAGAAATATTTTAATTGGGTGTTAATTTTTATTTAATTTCGAAAGTGTGATGTACTTTATGGGGAGGGGGGGGGTCCCGAAATTTGTGACAGGGGGAGGGGGGGTCAAAAATGTTCAAAAATAGCGTGACCTACTTTATGCACTGCCCCTTACTGTTCAGTTACAGTTTGGCCTCAAGGATTATTTTGAAGAGATGAATTTCCTTGCAACTGAGCAAAGTCATAATACGGTTGACTACAGGGGCAGATTAAAGGGGGGGGGGCTGATTGGGCTAAAGCCAGGGGTCCCAAATGATTTAAAGCTAAATTAAGGGTCCCCACAACTTATTATATTGTATAATAAAGTGGCTGAACCGGGCCCCAGGTGCAATAGCATCCAGGGGCCCCTTGCAATCTTAATTCACCTCTGGTTACCTAAAGTTTCAATGATTTTCAAGGGTCAACCTCACATTTGTTAATCAACTCCTACCGTGCATGTGGCATCAAATTATTAATTTTAGTATGATATCTGACTTGTCACGATTTTAAAATATGAAAACTATTTATTATTAACTACTGGCTCTCTAGCAATACACACTATGATTTTGGTCAAAATTAGTGCATCATTGACTTGTTACTTGATCCTGAGCTTCATGCTGCGAACATACGTTTCCTTTACTGGCTGTAACTAATTGTTGTCACGTGTCTACATTGACAGAAAGCTGTCAGTTGAAAACAGTTCAACTCACTCATCACACCCATCAAGACAGATGATTCCAAGTAAAAAATTAAAATATTTTTAGACTACATTTATATTTTTTATAGAAAATAAGTAGAGAAGTCATATAAATTTGTCACCATATCTCCTAAAATATCAAATTGCCCCCATCTCTCATATCAAGATAATAAAATATTCATTTTTCACCTTATCTCCTGTCATATAAAATCGTTCCTACCCATCATCTAAAATTACCCTTTACTTAGTTTGTAACCAAATAGTATAAAGAAATACTTATGTTTATTGCAACACTTGTTAAGGCGTTAATTGCGATTTTTAAAGACGTAAACGTTTCTTTAACAAGAAATGTTAATTTAATTATTTTTTTCAACTAAATTTTTAAAGGTCAATAAATTAGATTATTTTCTCTTGCAACTAGTCAAATTAGTGAACATCAATTTTAATAAGGCTATATTTAAAGGAAAAATATATGCCCATCAATCCAGTCCAGAACTGACCAGAACACTCCGACATCAAGTTGATGCAAATTATTTACAAAATCTAGCCTATTCTTCGTTTAAATATACATATGAAATTGTATGTGACGGCTGAAATCATAGATAGCCTATCTTTAAGAAGGCATGCAGATACCGGTACTTTGTTTAAACTTAAAAGTTATCTGTCCCTTACTTGTTAGGAATCAATTGTGATTTCAGTCCTTATAACTGTTTCTAAATCTACATTCTGTTTATAATATAATAAACCTCAATCAAATAATGTTACGAATCTCCATGTAGGCTTGATAACAGAATAATAGACAGATTAATGTAATCTAACCAACAACAAAAACAAAAAAAACAGTCTCAAACTTGCAAGTCAGCGTTTTGTTTAAACTGGATTAATCCACTCCGCGAAGATTGAAACCTCCCACAACTCATTTATTTATAGTCAGCCAATCAGATATCTACAAATATTTGTGTTACTAGTGATCTCAACTTCCGCCCTCTACCGGTTGTTCAACCAATGGAAAATACCAGACTAAAATATATAACTATAACATTCTATTATTTCTCAGATCTTTATCAATTTTGCCTCCAAAAATTATCGATTAAACATTTTTCTCATAAAATTGTTAGAAAATTAAAATTTAAATGAAATAACGTTGACTCAGGCAAATATTGTCAATAGTAAATGATAAATATATAATAAAATAAAAATGTTACACATGACACAAGCTTTCCCATGCTTTATGGATAGTAACGAATATTGAGCATCAAATTAAATACCTGTGACTTTAGATCTTGATCTTACGGGTAAGCCCAGGCTAGCACTTGGTGACCTTAAATAATGGTCTACGGTCTACCTGCTGTGCTATGCCATACACATTTTTCTGAGCGAATGACCCTTCAGTCTCCCCGACCTTTCTGGCAATGTTTACTCCAAACAATTGTAACAATATGTTGACAGTCACTCGTATAACACTACGGTGGCCAGGTTTACTTATTTTATTTTTCCAATTAATAAATTAATTAGCAAATTGGCTTTAATCAAGTCAAATTTAAACAAGTGAGTTAAGAGTTCAATTGGTTCTATAATTGGATGCACTATTCACTATGCTATATTTCGAATTCTAAACAATTCAATGAACTTTCTTTTTAAGAATCTAAGAATAGCAATTAAAATAATTTAACATTTAATGACTATATAAAGTGTTCGTTTTTTAAAAAAGTTATGATGGCATATAATTTATAATGCAAATAAAAGATATTCTAAACTAAATAATATTTTTAAAATAAATAAATCTTCCTCTAAAATTATCAAATTATGCCAGGCTCAAAATACACAAGAAAACAACTAACGTAACGGCAAAAAGCCTTCCTCGGCTAACAATAAAAAAACATGGAGTAAAGTAAGGAAAGTAAAACTTATCTTCAGTGTTCAGCCTAAGCATGGATCAACCAGAAAGAGACCATCCATTTGACGCAATCAAGTTTCCATATTACTCCCATTCCCCCCCCCCACATACACACACAATGCCAACTCTCTACCAGGGCCGTCTTAACGCATAGGCCCGTTAGGCATTTGCCCGGGGGGGCCCACGAGCATAGGCGCCCCATGGGAATATGTTTATTTATATATATTATTATTATGTATATTTATTTTTTATCCCTGCGGGGAAGGGGCCCAACACTATTTATTTGCCTGGGGGCCGAAACTGGCGTAAAGACGGCTCTGCTCACTACACATCTTTTAAAAGAGTTTCTAACTCTACTCACCACAAAAACATTTGATCAACAGATAGTCGCATAAATTATGTTAAGCAGCTTAAGTCAGTGCGTCATCTGTTTGAACTTTCCAACTCTCGTCCAACAGATGTCTACTTCAGCGGACGAGCAGCTGTAAGGATTACCCTTTTCATTGTTAAGTCGTTTGTTTGCATATATATAACGTTATGGTAGCGAATTGTGGCGTGAGTACTTTTTAGAGGTTAAGTTTGTGAAAGTGACGCCAAGAAACCATTTTTGGAAATGACGTTAAAATTAAAATGAACGACATATTTTAAATTAAAACAAACTGTGATGAGGACGTAAGGACCAGTGACCACTGCTTAAGTTCTAACTATGGGTTCAGTTGCAGTGACAGTTCAATGTTCCAAGTTAGAGTTAGAGCTTGAGGTTGTAGGCGTTGGCATTTCAGCGAATAATAGTTAACATTTCATGGAATTATAGTTGACATTTCAAGGAATGTTAGCTGACATTTCGAGGAATGGTAGATGAAATTTCAGGGAATGATAGTTAACATTTCGGGGAATGTTAGTTTACATTTCAGGGAATGTTAGTAGGCATTTAAAGGATTGTGAGTTGGCATTTCAGGGAGTGTGTGTTGACATTTCAGACAGTGTGAGTAGAAATTACAGGAAATTTTAGTTGGCATTTCATGGAATGTGAGTTGGCATTTCAGGGTAAATATAGTGAGTTGGCAGCCATTTCGGAACCATGGAATTACCGCGCCTTAACCGATTTCGTGACATAATGAATCGCGAGTTTACTGGATCTATATATGCGTTATAAAAATATAATTAATGATTAAATTTTTTCCCGATTAATTGAACAATTTTTTTAAAATCAGTACCAGCTCTAATATATATATATATATATATATATATATATATATATATATATATATATATATATATATATATATATATATATATATATATATATATATATATATATAGTCCTAAAAATGTCGTTAAATATAAGATGGTAGCCAATCGTACCCATGTTTCTAAACATAGATTTGACTAGAACAAGACTAAATAGTTCCTATTTTACAAAAGAAAATAAAAAAGAAGAAAAAGAAACCATGCATTCACTCTACCTATTTAAATTAGGAACCAACGAGATGATTGACTTTGAGTTCTGCTGCATATAAATTATAAATAAATGACCCACTTTCAAACGTTACGCATTACTTCCTTTGGGGGACGCCTAGCATTAATCCACAACAAACACAATTGACGTCATTATGGTGACGTCAGGGATACCCAGGTGACGCGTGTTTGCGGTTGGCAAGTAAACATAGCCCATCACAGTGCTGAGACGAGAGCTGAAAGATAAGCCATAAGCCCGGCAACCTTTGTACGGAATGGTACGGGTGGTGCAGCGATCGGTCTAATTAAAGTGGTGTTAGAAGCGGGACGAAGGTGGGGGCGGGGGATAAGGGGGAGCGGGTTAACAAATGAGTGGGTCGAAAGAATTGGAAGGGCGTGTCGTAGAAAATGTGGAGGGCTTATATTTATTAATATATGCAAGGGCGAAATGAGGGCGGTCGGCTTTTTTAAAAATGGTTTTGATGGGAAAAGTTTGGGCGGGGGATTTGTTTATCTAACGTACAAAGATTTTCTTCGTGTAAAGAAGTAGACATGCATATTGGCCCGAAGAGCGATAGGCTGTGCTACATCACTGACAGAGACTCTGGAGAAGCAAGCGAGTTGGCAAAAGAGGTTATCCCGACACCGCTCGGTAACCTATGGGGGAATCACCGGGAAACACCCACACGGCACCAAGGGAGCATTCTAATAGTATACACGTCTAGTCATGCACGGGGGAATGTCGGCTTGGGGTGAGTTGTCTTCGGTTGTACAACCAAGCAGTTATCCAGGGGGGAAACCAAGTCAAACGATAATAAAGCAGACCTGTCAGACAATCACTGGGTTCCTCCGACGGGACTGAGACTGGACAATGGGAAGGGGAAACCGGGATTCCTTAAATCGAGTGCACACAGATAAGTGGTAGAGCTGGTCAGGATTCGGTGCGTTCACTCAACCGGATAGAACTGTGATGGACACCAGTAGGGGACGGGAGATGTGTGAAGTAAAAAGATACAGACTAATAACAGACCCAGTAGAGGATTTGTGGGAATCGAGCAGCAATGTTCCCTTTAAGCTGCGCGGCTGCTCAGATATCTGACCGATGCAGCGCAGAAGGTTAGAATTACCGCGCAGCAAATTTGGTAAATATTATATTGTACAAAAATATAGAAGCTGTGCAACTTTGCATACGGGTTTTTTGTTGCTTGTTTGTTGTTTTTTTCTTACTTTGCACACGGACCAGCGAACCTTAGTGGGGTAATTGCGAGCATTAGAGAAACTGGACTGTTATGCAAGTAGAGAAACTGGTCTGTTAGACAAGTAGAGAAACTCGACTGTTAGGCAAGTAGAGAAAGTGGACTGTTAGAAAAGTAGAAAAAATCGACAGTTAGACAAGTAGGGGACAGGTGACTAAAGCAGAGACTAAATCAAAGGAGAATGAAGCACCGCCTCAACGACAGAAGGACATCCTTTGTCTAGTGTTATCTAACTATAGCCCCAGTGACAGAGTGTGTTATGATACAAATATAGTGATTACAGAGGAATCGTTAAATTTAGCTTCTACCAAGTGGGATACGAGGAGGACTCCTATTATATATAGATATAATTTAAATAAATGTTCCTTCTAAAAATATGAACCAAACAAGGAGACACCAGCCATGAATTAGAGGAATCCTCAAGATGATGTAGCTAAGTCTTAATCTGCCCGAGGTGAATCTAAGGAGGAATGTTGTGAATAGCAATAACAAATGCCACCAGATGGCCAGTGATAAGTTACAGCAATGACACATGCCACCCGATGGCCAGTGATAAGTTACAGCAATGACATATGTCGTCCGTTGGCCTGCATGCAATCATAGAGCCATGAACGTAGCCAGGGCACGACATTGTCAAGTTCCTGATTGAACAAATGACTGCCCTTATGAGGCGATGCATGCCGGGTGACAGTGACAGATCACCACAACGGCGTGTGACGTGCTCCACTGAACAACAGATTCGTGATGCACTCTTGGGACAGGACGCGCTGTGTCACGGAGAGATGACTCCATTTTGGGACTAAGTCTAAGGTATCACTTTACCTCCATCATCGCCTTCCTCTACATGTTAGAGCTGTTATAACCTGAGTCATTCGACTATTGAGTGTTTTTTGACAGTCGGGGCGTTCCTTGACTTTACCGTCTCACATGCACGAGAAGTAAACGCTTACATAAACACGTGTCCCTAGTCGGAGACATCTTCGCCCCACCTTAGCCAAGAAAACATACTAAAAACCCCCACACTTACTTGGGTGGGATAGGTAATCTATAAAGAAAGGGCTAGGATAAAGTTAAGGTAAACTTTTACAAATGCATTTAGATAGCTTAGGTAAACAATAACCAGGGTAAGTTTGGGGTAAGCTGTAACAAGAAGAATATGTTAGGTCTCAGTAAACTATAACCAGGGTAAGTTTGGGGTAAGCTGTAACAAGAAGAATATGTTAGGTCTCAGTAAACTATAACCAGGGTAAGTTTGGGGTAAGCTGTAACAAGTTGAATATGTTAGGTCTCAGTAAACTATAACCAGGGTAAGTTTGGGGTAAGCTGTAACAAGTTGAATATTTTAGGTCTCGGTAAACTATTATGAAAGGGTTATGGTTTGGCTTAGGTAAGCTCTAAAGAGAAGGTTAGGGTAAACCGTTGTGTTCAGGAGAAAAAAACAACTAATGAGACGGTTAGGCTAAGGTAAGCTGTAATGAGAGGGTCAGGGTAAGATTTTATGCTAAAAATTACGACTGAGGGCGTTTTACAACAGTCGAGGGCGTTATACAACATCTGAGGGCGTTATACAACAGCCGATGGCGCCATACGAGTACAACAGATGATGGCGTCATAAAAACAGCTAAGAGCGTCACACAACAGCCGAAGGCGTCATACAATAGCTGATGGAGTCATATAACACAGCTGAGGGAGTCATATAACAGCTGATGGCGTCACACATGACTGAACACGTCAGTAATGTATGTATCGTTGTCAATGAAACGTCTCAATATCCCTTCCACTGTCAGTCGTAAACAGTTATAAGCCGTTAGCCGTAATTATAAGTCTTTCTTTACCATCAATGGCGCATATCAAACAATATACGTCTAATACGTCCTTAAACAAACTGCGCTAAACTACTACCCGCGATTAAAGAATCAACACAGAAAACATGGGCTTACCTGCATGCACTGCCAGGACTTGAACTAACCACAGAGTCGGGAAAACGTTTCGTTAGTTCAGTGAACCACGCCAAAATTAATCCCGTGGTCCGTAGAGTGTAGGGTGTGGCCGACGTGATAGAGACAATACCTGTTGCGACATCAAACTACAGACTTTCGTAACACTCCAGACTGACTGCATTAACTGAACTCAAGAACCCCCCCCCCTTTTCCATACATACCCCTCCCACACCAAGCTCGACCGCACCATATCACGCCCTCGCCCCCACCCCTAGGCACAGGAGAGGTATTTCCCGCGTTGCGGGGTTTGGGACGATTCATTGATAACTCTTTTTGGTACGCTTTTCCGGTGAACGTTAGCGTAGCCCCACGTAGTATCGAATATCTGGTTGTAAAATCAGCTGAGGCAAGGCGCGATCAGGTTATTTCCCAGGCCAACCCTTAGTGGGAGGGGGGGGGGCTGGGGCGTTAACGAGACAATGTTCAACTGTGGGTTTTTTTCGGGGTGTGTTCTAAAACATGCGCCTTGGTTGAGTGGTCGGCAGAAAGTGACCTTGACAAAACTGCACTCAAAGTACACAAGGGCGTAAAACTCAGTTCTTAGGGGTGTCAGACTCAGTTCTTAGGGGTGTCAGACTCAGTTCTTTGGGGTGTCAGACTCAGTTCTTAGGGGTGTCAGACTCAGACCTATGGGGAGTCAAACTCATTCCTTCCTCAACAATCACTTTTTTTTAAAGGTTACAAGAAAGTTACTGAGGTTGCAGGTCCCACCCCCCACCCCCCCAATTAAATTACCAATTAGTATGCTTTTATTTTGTATTTATAAATAAATGATTTAATTATATTTTTACAAACAAATTGTGTACATTAGTATGTAAACATATTATTTATACATTTATTTTTCTAACTTTCATAGTAGAAAAATCGTGTATTATGCTATCAAAATTTTAATAATTTGTTATATTTTGTTCTATGGACAATATTGCAAGATTTTATAGTCTTAAATCAAGGGTTGGGATACTTTTTGTCTGAGAGAGCCATACATTATTTTTTAAACTAAAACTTCAAGTAAATGTGTACGTTTTGTGTAATTTCAACACTAAAAGTACCATAATTATGTCTCTTAATTCTTTTTAATATCATTGTTATGCTGTTTATTGCTTATGCAATTCAAAGGAATCTGAATAAACGTTTTTTAAAGAATAGTCAAACGTTTGTCTGAGAGCCAGATGCAGCCATCAATAGAGCCACATCTGGCTCGCGAGCCATGGTTTCCCAACCCCTGTCTTAAATCATGCACTCATTGTGGAACGAAGATATGTTTTTATCACCTTCAGTTTGGAGAAGCTCGTTTCACAACTAGCGACACTGATAACAATAATTGTTATACAAATTCTTAGAATACAAAATACAAAAAAAAACCCGTAAAAAACCAAGTTTTTGACTATAAATCCTTTACGTATGAGTCGTAACTAAAAGAATGTTCATTATAACACGCAGCGCAAGACCATCCAAAAATACAAAATTGCAGTTGTGTCGTAAAACGTGTTTAATATAATGCGCACCGATCAGGAATAGGTTTATAAAAAGAGCTGTCAATAAAATACGCACCTTATTGCGCGACAGAAAGGTTGTTCAATATAATACGCACCGCGACGCTCTATCTCAAAAAATAGCATGATACATAGGATTAAAAAAAATAATCTAAAAAATCAATAATTTAATTACGGTACATGCGATCGATCTGAAATTTTGATACATTGTTTTTATCATCGGTACGAAACTGCCTGCAAAATTTCAGCTCGCTATCTTGCGAGCAAGTGGGTTAAAAATCGATCAAAAGTTTTGGCGACAAGCAAGCAAGCAAGCAAGGTCGGTCGGTCGGCCGCAGACACCACGAGTTAATATAAAGGATTTAAAAAAAAATTGTGCAATGAAAACAATATATTTAAGCTTTATTTATAAACTAATACGACAAGCGGGCCTTTTCCTCCATTTTTCAAACGCAATGCCTCTTTTTGTAGTATAGGTACAGCCACAAAAACTGGATCATTTTCTTTCAGTATGGAACTGTTCTTTATCAATGTCAATAAAATCATCTATTTGACATTCAATTTCTTCACTTAGTAGGTTACATGGGATTATACACGAATATTTTCTTACATGGACATGCAACTGATCAAAGAGTTCTTTTAATTCCTTTATAATTCGATCAATGGATTAAAACATTTCTCGTTGTACTTCAGGTTCTAAAGATAGCACCACGTCTTGTGAATTTTCCACACTCACGTGTTTTTCCCTTCTAGCTTGGCGTTTCCTTTATTTTCTACAAAGTAAATAAACGATTCTACAATTTTAACTTCGCCAACATCAATAACTACGTATCTTTTATTTTGACTAGTCTAATAACTGTGGGAAATATCTGGAGAGCTGTCAAATATCATACAAAAGTTTTTAGCTTGCTTTATTTGGTCCATTATAGTTTTTCTCGCTGCCCCTCTCAATAGGTCTATGAATTCATTTTGAATCATTTTCCACAAATAGGAGACTCTATATTTATTACCCATCTTAATTTGTACTCAATGTTCACATGATACTGGGTCGTACTTGGCCAACAAGTCAAAAAGCTCTAGAAAATTTCCTATATTTTCAATTGAATTGATGTCTTACTCTTGAATACTTTCACGATGACCTCTCAACGCCAAATTTTGTTTAGCTAAGAATCTAATTATTTTAAGTATTGTGAGAATTTCCTTTCATTTTTTTAAATTTCTCTATCAATATTCTGTTTTTGTAGTTTATCAAAAGTTGCACCATGTCCGATTCTTATTTCTAATTCCTTCCATTGGGAAAAATGATCGAATCTGCAGTAGACTCAATTCGTGTTGACTTATTCAGTAGTCTCAACTCGTGTTGACTTATTCAGTAGTCTCAACTCATGTTGACTTATTTTGATATTAAATTTCCACTATTTGTTAAAACTATTTTCCGTGTTAAAATTTATATTTGAAAAAATCATCAAACAGTTGACAACAAAAACAATATATAATTTTTCTTAATCCACGATCTTAACAAGTTTTCACCATTATGCAAAATTTGTGGAAAAAAAACAACAATCGTGATTATCTTTCTTGTGAAAATTATAATCATTTTCACTAAAATAGACTAATTCAAACTATCTAAATATTACTTTAATAGGATGTGCATAAAATTGTTAGTGAATAAACGTATTTTAATGAAACACACACATTTTGTTTGTGCTACTTTAATGAAAAAGAAAAAAAAGAAATTATTTTTTTAATAATTACCTTAGAATAATTTTCTGAAAACTTAAACAGTAATATAAATTACTACTTGCAAGTTAAACACAATATTTGAACCACAATGCCATGTAGGTAATTTTTCGCGTATCATTCTGTGCCTGTCGAAAATCCACGCAATAACTGTCGCGGCGAACTTAATAGTATATTCGGTCCAGCAGTGATGTGTTCTTTGTGTTGTTTTCTTATAAAAAGCGTCATCTGTGATGTATACCGCTTAATTTTCAAAACAAATCGATACAATTTTTAAGCGATTTTAAATTTCTTAAAGGTTATGCGTTAGTTATAACAAACAGTATGTAATTTTAAAAAAATGTCTTGAGAATCCGTTAATTACGACTCAAAAGTACGAATATTTTATTTTCACCCGGGTTTTCCTCTTTCAAAAGAAAAAGGGCAGTTGTCCGAAAGGGCTGTACTTTTCAAATGCCCCCAATTGCCGCCCCCAAAACGTGTGCCGCCCGGGGCGGACCGCCCCCACCGCCCCCCCCTAGCTACGCCACTGCATTGACGGCCTGACGCCTAAATCATTTAAGAATAGTACAGGAAGAACAATAAGTTATCTTAAAACAAATCATTGACGGCCTGACGCCTAAATCATTTAAGAATAGTACAGGAAGAACAATAAGTTGTTTTCAGTATTTTACATAAATTTAAGTGTTTTAAATGATAAAATATAGCATAACGATTGTTTTGTTGACCGGACATTATCTCATGTAGGATCTTCATCTCACCTTCTCACTACGCTTCATGGCCGGTATTTTTCTGAAGTACAAAACGAAATTATGTGGTCTGTTATTTTCTAGGATGTTAGCAACTTTCTAACTGTCTGAACACATAGAGTTTGTGTGGTGTTACCATATAACACCAACCCCTGCCTGTA
Source organism: Ampullaceana balthica (assembly GCA_944989445.1). Classification (NCBI taxonomy): domain Eukaryota; kingdom Metazoa; phylum Mollusca; class Gastropoda; family Lymnaeidae; genus Ampullaceana; species Ampullaceana balthica. The sequence continues at coordinate 620,870 of CALYLW010000228.1, read as the reverse complement.
TACAACAAAATATCTGCCTTCATACACTGCCATTAGACAACATTTATAAAAAATAGTTGTTTTTATCCTAATGACTTGACTTGTATTTCTCAGAGCAAATTTTACAGATAACTAATTAAGATACGGAAAAAGGTTTTCTAATCTTAAAAATTTGTGTCGATAAGTTTAAAAGAAGACTCTCGAAGTCTCTTAAAGACACACATGTGCGCCATTACGACACAAATAGGCGCCATTACGACACGAATGGTCGCCGTTACGACACGAATGGTCGCCATTACGACACAAATGATACCCATTACGACCCAAATGATAGCCATTACGACCCAAATGATAGCCATTACGACACAAATGATAGCCATTACGACACAAATGATAGCCATTACGACACAAATGATAGCCATTACGACACAAATGATAGCCATTACGACACAAATGATAGCCATTACGACACAAATGATAGCCATTACGACACAAATGATAGCCATTACGACACAAATGATAGCCATTATAACACAAATGATAGCCATTATAACACAAATGATAGCCATTATAACACAAATGATAGCCATTACGACACAAATGATATCCATTACGACACAAATGATAGCCATTACGACACAAATGATAGCCATTATAACACAAATGGGTACCATTACGACATAAATGGGTGCCATTACGACATAAATGGGAGTCATTACGACGCAAATGGGCGCCATTACGACATAAATAGGAGCCATTACTTCACATAGCACACTACGTAACAACTGGCCCAGTTAGACAATCACAAAATGTTTGTATCCATGATGTTAAAATAGCTGCTGGGTCATATATACTATTACTCCTACAGCTTTTATTTTTTAAAATATATTTTTATAATAAGAGTATTGAAAAGTTACTATTTTTATAACCAAACAAACAAATGGCACCAGTTTGGTGCCAACTCTGGCTATGGCCTTGACGAAAGATTTAAATAAAGTAAAACAAGTCGTCATGCGTGACCTTTGATCTCGATGTTCTAAAAATAGCAAGCAAGCCACGGTTTAGAGATGACAAACGCTCCACGCGGTGCGAAGAACACCTTGCGTTTTAAATGGTTAAGTGTGAACTCGTGTCCCCCGGTGGTGAAATGATGAATAAGCCTTTTCTATCTTATCGGCCAGGTATTTTTATGAATGGCGGGTCATCTGTTATGGGTGGTGATGAGTTCTTTGGCCTAAACATATTTTTAAAAATACTTTTTCTTTTCTGGCAGCGTGATCATTTTTTTTCATTACTTTTTTTTTAATTTTCTTTTTCTGTGTTTGACATAAAAATATTGTAATCCACATGTTATTACTCCTAGTCATGCAAACGTTCTCAATTATTTATAATAAAACATGTGACGACATTGAATCATGTAAAACATGTTTGTTAGTCTTGATTTATTTATAGTATAGATAGCTCAGCCACCCCCACCCCCCTCCACACACACACACACACACATACACACAAACAGTCATTTACACTTTTAAAATATGTTGTTGTTTTTTTCTCTCTCCTCATTTTTCCCCCAAACATTGGGAACGAAACACACATATGGTCAAACACGATTAATAGAAATTTAAATAAATAAACAATGTAGTTAATTTTGAAAAGGGAAGTATCAATATCAAACTTAAGCAAAGTGAGAATCACGCTGATTTAATAGAGAGTCAGAGATACAAAATACAGAGTCAGACACATTAAATATATTCATGCTGATTAAATAGAGAGTAAAATAGATTAAACAGAGTGACAGACCAAATAGACAGAGAGAGTGAGACATACTAAATAGAGTCAGGAAAATTAAAAAGAGATTCTTACAGACTAAACACAGAGTCAGACACACTAATGAACAATTAGCAGTAAACCCAAAGAATAAACAGAAAACAAAACAAAAAATGCCAGTAATACCAGTGGTCATCTTAAGTTAACCAACAGTCAATAAAAGTGACCAAATGAACAGCGGTCATCGAAAGTTAACCAACAAAAGGGGACAAATACCAGTGGTCATCTAAAGCTAACCAACAGTCAATAAACGTGACCACGTGTCCAGTACCACACCTCCCCTTAAGCAATGGAGATAGCAATTTATGAACCTCCCAGGCACTCTATTATGGTACTTTTTTCTTCGACTTCTTTGCTCGACCTAATATACGTATTATATGATAGGTACTTTTCCTGATACAAACGAACTGACCATACATCATGGAAGCTACGGATAATTTTGAGAACGTTCTTTAGGCACTTTCTTGTCCTTTTTTAAATTTGAGAATTGCACGTTTGGATGTTAGTGATGTCAAAGAGATCTGTCATAATAAATACTGGCACCGATGTCTGGTACAGTGAGAAACAAGAGAAGTTGGAAAAACGCTGCGTCACAAAACTGACTGATGCGTGACCTCCAGGGATCGAGCTTTCGTCGGAGTCAGACACGACGGTGGAAGGGGGTCAAGTATCGAGCCGTTGTCCGTGACACATTGTCACGTGATGTGTGAGGAGCGGTTGGAAAGTTGTTTGTTGTGTGTGACCATTTTATGTGACTGGGAGAGGAAAGACGTGTAACAAAAATAACAGCTAACAGTAATTTGAAACCTTAAATCAAGACGTTCTAGCCAATAGTCACTATGCTAACAGGCGTATTGACGGTTTAGCCAATAGTCACTATGCTAACAGGCGTATTGACGGTTTAGCCAATAGTCACTATGCTAACAGGTGTATTGACCGTTTAGTCAATAGTCACTATGCTAACAGGTGTATTGACGGTTTAGCCAATAGTCACTATGCTAACAGGTGTATTGACGGTTTAGCCAATAGTCACTATGCTAACAGGTGTATTGACGGTTTAGTCAATAGTCACTATGCTAACAGGCGTATTGACGGTTTAGCCAATAGTCACTATGCTAACAGGCGTATTGACGGTTTAGCCAATAGTCACTATGCTAACAGGCGTATTGACGGTTTAGCCAATAGTCACTATGCTAACAGGTGTATTGACGGTTTAGCCAATAGTCACTATGCTAGCAGGTGTATTGACGGTTTAGTCAATAGTCACTATGCTAACAGGTGTATTGACGGTTTAGTCAATAGTCACTATGCTAACAGGTGTATTGACGGTTTAGCCAAGAGTCACTATGCTAACAGGCGTATTGACGGTTTAGCCAAGAGTCACTATGCTAACAGGTGTATTGACGGTTTAGTCAATAGTCACTATGCTAACAGGTGTATTGACGGTTTAGCCAATAGTCACTATGCTAACAGGTGTATTGACGGTTTAGTCAATAGTCACTATGCTAACAGGTGTATTGACGGTTTAGCCAATAGTCACTATGCTAACAGGCGTATTGACGGTTTAGCCAATAGTCACTATGCTAACAGGCGTATTGACGGTTTAGCCAATAGTCATTATGCTAACAGGTGTATTGACGGTTTAGCCAATAGTCACTATGCTAACAGGTGTATTGACGGTTTAGCCAATAGTCACTATGCTAACAGGCGTATTGACGGTTTAGCCAATAGTCACTATGCTAACAGGTGTATTGACGGTTTAGCCAATAGTCACTATGCTAACAGGTGTATTGACGGTTTAGCCAATAGTCACTATGCTAACAGGCGTATTGACGGTTTAGCCAATAGTCACTATGCTAACAGGTGTATTGACGGTTTAGCCAAGAGTCACTATGCTAACAGGTGTATTGACGGTTTAGCCAATAGTCACTATGCTAACAGGTGTATTGACGGTTTAGCCAATAGTCACTATGCTAACAGGTGTATTGACGGTTTAGCCAATAGTCACTATGCTAACAGGCGTATTGACGGTTTAGCCAATAGTCACTATGCTAACAGGCGTATTGACGGTTTAGCCAATAGTCACTATGCTAACAGGTGTATTGACGGTTTAGCCAATAGTCACTATGCTAACAGGCGTATTGACGGTTTAGCCAATAGTCACTATGCTAACAGGCGTATTGACGGTTTAGCCAATAGTCACTATGCTAACAGGCGTATTGACGGTTTAGCCAAGAGTCACTATGCTAACAGGTGTATTGACGGTTTAGTCAATAGTCACTATGCTAACAGGTGTATTGACGGTTTAGCCAATAGTCACTATGCTAACAAGTGTATTGACGGTTTAGTCAATAGTCACTATGCTAACAGGTGTATTGACGGTTTAGTCAATAGTCACTATGCTAACAGGTGTATTGACGGTTTAGTCAATAGTCACTATGCTAACAGGTGTATTGACGGTTTAGCCAATAGTCACTATGCTAACAGGTGTATTGACGGTTTAGCCAATAGTCACTATGCTAACAGGTGTATTGACGGTTTAGCCAATAGTCACTATGCTAACAGGTGTATTGACGGTTTAGTCAATAGTCACTATGCTAACAGGTGTATTGACGGTTTAGTCAATAGTCACTATGCTAACAGGTGTATTGACGGTTTAGTCAATAGTCACTATGCTAACAGGTGTATTGACGGTTTAGCCAATAGTCACTATGCTAACAGGTGTATTGACGGTTTAGCCAATAGTCACTATGCTAACAGGTGTATTGACGGTTTAGCCAATAGTCACTATACTAACAGGTGTATTGACGGTTTAGCCAATAGTCACTATGCTAACAGGTGTATTGACGGTTTAGTCAATAGTCACTATGCTAACAGGTGTATTGACGGTTTAGCCAATAGTCACTATGCTAACAGGTGTATTGACGGTTTAGCCAATAGTCACTATGCTAACAGGTGTATTGACGGTTTAGCCAATAGTCACTATGCTAACAGGTGTATTGACGGTTTAGCCAATAGTCACTATGCTAACAGGTGTATTGACGGTTTAGCCAATAGTCACTATGCTAACAGGTGTATTGACGGTTTAGTCAAGAGTCACTATGCTAACAGGTGTATTGACGGTTTAGCCAATAGTCACTATGCTAACAGGTGTATTGACGGTTTAGCCAATAGTCACTATGCTAACAGGTGTATTGACGGTTTAGCCAATAGTCACTATGCTAACAGGTGTATTGACGGTTTAGCCAATAGTCACTATGCTAACAGGTGTATTGACGGTTTAGCCAATAGTCACTATGCTAACAGGTGTATTGACGGTTTAGCCAATAGTCACTATGCTCACAGGTGTATTGACGGTTTAGTCAAGAGTCACTATGCTAACAGGTGTATTGACGGTTTAGCCAATAGTCACTATGCTAACAGGTGTATTGACGGTTTAGTCAAGAGTCTCTATTGACGGTTTAGTCAAGAATCAATAAACTAACAGGATTAGTGGGACTTCTATGTTTTATTTACACGAACTGAAATATAGCTATAATGAATCTGATGTGTAAAAATAAAAAAGGAAAAAAAAAGGTTTTATCTTAAGATTGTTTAAAAGGCGAGGCGTACGGGAAGCGTGGGGTAAGGGCGTAGTCATGAGGCGTGGTGGGCGTGTTGGAGGGGTTGGGATAAGGCTCAATGGAAGCATGTGGAGCGGGAGTGCATGTTTTTTGTTTCTATTTGCCATTGTTAGGATTGACGGATTGACACTCCTGTCACAATAAAATAATTGCATAAATGGGGTGTGAGGGAAACAATTCAACAATGGTCTACGACTTCATGAATTATAATGATGCAATGACTTCAAATATCATCTTTACGCTTAATGTAACATTTTATCAAAAGTCCAAACAAACAAAATAATAATGAAAGAAACTATCTCGAGCCTTTCATGACATTTGCCTGCTCTGAATTGTAAATCTTTGATTAAACTTTGCCCCATTTCTCTCTCCCGACAAAAATTGTCCCACGGATTTCCCTTCAATCACTTGATATTTTGTTATTTTCTTTCAATAAAATGTTGTTTTTTTAAAAATATAATAGTTATGAATTAAGTAGAAAAACAAGAAGAAGAAAAAGAAACGCTTGGTCTCCAACGGAACGGGAATCTCCGCAGTGCAGCGTTCAATACTAGAAGCTCATAGAGGAAGAGAATTTTCTGAGAAACGTTTTAGATGAGTTCTTAGCCCTAGATAACAGCTCAATGATTAGAGAACACTGACTACAAGATCATGTGGCTACGATCCTATCTCTTCCTGATTACCGCGACTGTCAAGGAAATATACTTTTGATTGTTGAACACGGATAAGGTAGTCATAGAGCCACATTTTTCAGCAGGATTTTATTTTTTATTATTATTTTTTTACTAGATTGTGCCGGGGCGCCGTGGCGCCTGCAGCGCCCACTTTTTTAGGGCGCCTACGGCGCCAACCTTTTTCAAAAGCCCAACTAAGTTATCCTTTTTGATAAATACGAAATATTAAACTTTCTGAAATGTACGCAAAGTATTTAATAATAGGAGTTGTAGGGCGCCTACGGCGCCTACTTTAGTTTTTTGTCAAAAGCCCAAGAAACTTATCCTTCTTTGATAAATACGAAATATTAAACTTACTGAAATGTACACAAAGTATTTTATAATTATAAATCCTCAAATCCTATTTTTACATCGTTCCCTTTTTCCAAAATTAAGATATAAGCTAAAGCAATGACGTCATATAATATATTTTTTACAGCGCGTCTTTAATTTGTAATTAATTTGCACACCTTTTGATGCACACCTTGTATTAAATATAAGATCAAACAATGACGTCATATTAAATATTTTTACAGCGCTAATCACCACACGATTTTTCAACTGCTATATACTGTTGTACATCGTTCCTCAGCGTTCCAAATCCTTCCAGCCAGCTAGCCTGTGACTTGGGACTATTATATTGTATATTTTTTTAAAATCATATAAATTATTATTTTTTTTAACAAAAATATTATTTTTCTGAGATTCATTGACAGTTCTCTGATCAGATAAATTTCGCGATCCACTTCTTGAATAAATTATTTAAATGCAAAATTTAAAAAATGGCAATGTAAATGTAGCTCACGTATACCATTTCAAACATTGAAGGGTCTGTGAACGACATGTTAAGAACCCTTATTCTTAAAATGATAGTTATTTATCATACGACAGACGTGCAGTATCAATGATACAATTTCTTGCTTCTTAAACGGTTATTTCGGGATCAAAATAGGGAAGAGGGAGGGGGGCACCACTCCTTGGTTTGATCTAAAATAAAATGTTTCTTGCATCCGTGGGAGTTAAATTTATTTCCCCATCGAGGACATATCCATTACAGTAATAACCACATCATCTCTATTGCTACAGGAGTTGCCCATTGAAATAAAGTCACATAGAACAACACCCCCCCCCCGTGTATAATTGTAGTTTACAAATCAATGATAACCGTCACGTCTGAGAATACAGAGCACTGTCTGAGTTATAGCAGGACGTTTGGTACAGGATCCGCCAATTAAATTGGCAATTTTTCTCAGAAGCGTCTCAAATTGCTTCGTCATGTTCATTCCAGTCCGCCCCTCCCCTAATTCCACAGCTGGTTTCGAACAAGGAACGTTGGGAAAATAATCAAAAACTTGTTTTCATATGTGGCGATGTTGTCAAACTTGGCAGTCATACTTGTCTATAACGTGTTTTAATATTCATAAGTCGTAATTAGGCACACTGATAAATTCCCTGTCAAATTTGGCTGCAAAACTTGTCTATACTTGTTTCAACATTCATGGCTTGTAACCAGATGGACAGACACGTGTCCTCACACAGGGCGATGTCAACTTGAATCCGTGTATCGTGCAGTAAAAGTAGTTTGTTAAATGAATCCAACACGCCACACAACAACAATCTGACCCCTAGGTCCCCAACTCGCCACACAAACAACAATCTGACCCCTAGCTCCCCCACACGCCATGCAAACAACATTCGGACCCCTAGCTCCCCCACACGCCATACAAACAACATTCGGACCTCTATATAGGTCACAATGCCTACCATTGAGACGTACCCTAAAGACAATGTACAAAAATCATTTATAAGTTTTCTACAATGATCAAAACTGAAATTCGACGACGAAATAATATAGTTTATAGCAATATATTTATATTGCAAAGTAATTTTATTTTATTTTCCAATTTCCAATTCTTTAAAAAAAATAATTATTATAATAAAAAATCATTGCAAGTTCGTCCTTTAAACATTGCATATGTCTATTTTAAGCTTCTGCGTGAGGGTAATTCTAATGCCAGGAGCGTCATGACTTTTTGCAAAGAGAGCCATATTCCATGAAATAAAAATTAGCGGGGGCATGATAATAAACAAAAATGTCATAGTTTATAGATTGAGTTACATATTTTTTCCGCACGCGAATGATTTGATTGTAATTTGTTAGATTTATATTATTAGGGGACAAAAGGGGGGCCATCGCGATTTTCGAGACTTTATAACTATAGTATTCTATCATTAGAAATAATTGATTGGATAAATAATGTCCAAGTACGTACCCAGAATAAATACAATGTGTTGTAATTACGGCTGCGGAAATAAACGATTAATTTCTCGATTAATCTTTTTTAAAAATTTAACGATTTAATTATTCTTTAACGATTAATTGGCCCATCACTTACAAATTATTGGAAAGTCAAAAAGTACCCCCCCCCCAAAAAAAAATTAAAAAAAATAAAATAATAATAATAATAAAAAAAAATATTTTAAAATATTTTAAAATTTAAAAAAAAATAGTGGCCAATAAATAATAAATTTCCTGACGATCACACGAAAATTTTGGTTTTAAACTTGAACCAAATAATGTCAACACACTTGTCTTTTTTGCGTAGTTGGTTAAAAGATGACGTATAAAGGAGACATTTCAGTGTTATTTAGATTTTCAAAAAGAACGTTTAATAAGTGTTACTTATGACATCATAAATTTGATTTTTGGCTTTAATGAAAATTAACTATTAATTAATCGTTTGTTTTTCAAAAGTTTACTATTAAATTTAAATCAATCGTTAACAGCCCTGGTTGTAATATAACTAGAACCGAAAATGTTGTGTTGAAAATCGTGATGTTAAAACTTCCTTAAGGTTGGTCCACACCTCTCAAATGCTCGCGAGGATGTGAGAGGTGTGGACCAACCTTTAAAATTTTAAGTACACCAATGACGCCACGTTCATTTCCTTTTGCAGATGACAAAAGTAAATACTATTTAATCATCAAATCTAGCCATCGGCTTTTTGTAAATAATATTTACGTTGATTAATAAAATAAAAAAAAATTTAATTAAAAAAAAATCAATTTTTCTCCACGATTTGACGTAATCAAAACAAGAAATAATTTCGGTTTTTCTATAAATCAAATTCTTTTGTTACAGAAAAATATTGAAGAGACAAAAAAAATTGTCAGGCCGGGGCAGTTAAAAATTAAATGCGGGCCGCATTTGTCTTATCTATACAGACGCTCCTTCTATACAGAAGATTAATGCATTCACAGACCATGCAAGTCTGTTGGCAAGTGATGCAGCGTTCACAGGCCACGGCTATAGGGGTTCCACGCATTAACCAGCCTCCTTTGTTTCCCTAGCTAATGCCTTCACATGGATTCGAACCCGTGGCGTCAGTACGCCAGTCAAGCGCGCATGCCACTCGACCACAGTGCCCCATTTGGTCCGCGGGGCGGACGTTTAACACAACAAGAAGTTTTCAAAGTACTAAAATGTATTTTAAAAACTGGCTCCATTTCTCTATCTCACAATCGTCTGCTAGACTAAATCCAAAGCCACGTGGTTAAGTGGAAGGTGATTGGATCAAGTGGCCATGATATCGTCAAGTCTCAGATCTTCAATAAACGACCAATCAAATCATCGATCATCTGGCGGCATTAAATACATCGGCCGCACACATTTCTCTGGAAAGATTCGTGGGTGAGGGGGTGTAGGTGGGCGAGTATAGTAGTGTATGATGAAGGGGTTCGGCTTGCTTCGTGACTCCCACTTTGTATGTCCTGGGGAAAGGTCAGGGCAGTGGCCTAACAACGTGGGGGCAGAAGGGTGAATGCCACTGGAGCTTCGGGTGGCACTAAGTTGGGGGCGGGAAATTCCTAGTTTTTAATTAGCTTCTAGAAATGAAAAATGTTAAAATAAAGTGTAATACAATTAAAGAATAGCCAAGGTAAGAATTATTTTTATTTTTTTAATGATGGAATTTGATTCAAATATATGAACGTTTCTAATGCCAAAACTTCAAACTCCATAATGAATCTAAAGTTTTCTAATACTAATGCTACTGAACTGAAAAAGCAAGTATCTGAAGTCGTATAAGAACATGACACTGATGTGCTGGTACCTATGTGCGAGGTCCGACTGTATAAGCAAAGTTCTTGGGGGGAAAATGCATCTGCTAGCGAAGTACGATACAGTCCCCCGAGAGCGTCCTGTGAAGCCGGGTTAAAAAGAAATAGTTACCGAAAATTGAAAATCAGCTCATTGTACGCTATGCCGCTGGGGCAGGGTGTAACGCTAATACTAATAGCGATAGTCGTGTTTTATCGAGTAGGCAACGAGTCACGCTTCGACGCCGAATTGTTTTTAAAGTTATTTCTTGCCGCCATTGTCTGGACGGTCATTTATATCCGCAATAGTTTGGACGGTTATTTCTAGCCTCCATTGTCTGAACGGTTATTTCTAGCCGCCATTGTCTGGACGGTTATTTCTACCCACCATTGTCTGGACGGTTATTTCTAGCCGCCATTGACTGGACGGTTATTGCTAGCCGCCATTGTTTGGACGGTTATTTCTAGCCGCCATTGTCTGGACGGTTATTTCTAGCCACCATTGTTTGGATGGTTATTTCTAGCCGCCATTGTTTGGACGGTTATTTCTTGTCGCCATTGTCTGGACGGTTATTTCTAGCCGCCATTGTCTGGACGGTTATTTCTAACTGCCATTGTTCCTAGTGACAAAATGTGTATCTGAACATATCTTAAAAATAACTTTCACTTACCCATAACTTATTCTCATCCTCTACCTCAGTTCAAAAACTGTCTAGGTTAAATTGGTGTCAACGCTGTTTTTTTTTAACTTAACGATCAACACCAGGGTCGCCTTTATGGGTCATCTTTAAGTTTAATTTTAGAGTCAATTGTAAGGGTCAGCTGTGAGTTAACTGTACGGGTCAAATCTCCAAGTCAATTCTTGGGGCTCAGCTCTATGGGTCAACTGTACTCATCAAATTTAAGAGGCATCCTTAGTGTCAACTTTAGGCTAATCTTAGTGTCAACTTTAGGCTAATCTTAGTGTCAACTTTAGGCTAATCTTAGTGTCAACTTTAGGCTAATTTTAGTGTCAACTTTAGGCTAATCTTAGTGTCAACTTTAGGCTAATTTTAGTGTCAACTTTAGGCTAATTTTAGTGTCAACTTTAGGCTAATTTTAGTGTCAACTTTAGGCTAATTTTATGGCCAACTTTAGGCTAATCTTAGTGTCAACTTTAGGCTAATCTTAGTGTCAACTTTAGGCTAATCTTAGTGTCAACTTTAGGCTAATCTTAGTGTAAACTTTAGGCTAATTTTAGTGTCAACTTTAGGCTAATTTTAGTGTCAACTTTAGGCTAATCTTAGTGTCAACTTTAGGCTAAATTTAGTGTCAACTTTAGGCTAATCTTAGTGTCAACTTTAGGCTAATTTTAGTGTCAACTTTAGGCTAATTTTAGTGTCAACTTTAGGCTAATTTTATGGCCAACTTTAGGCTAATTTTATGACCAACTTTAGGCTAATTTTATGGCCAACTTTAGGCTAATTTTATGACCAACTTTAGGCTAATTTTATGACCAACTTTAGGCTAATTTTATGGCCAACTTTAGGCTAATTTTATGGCCAACTTTAGGCTAATTTTATGACCAACTTTAGGCTAATTTTATGGCCAACTTTAGGCTAATTTTATGACCAACTTTAGGCTAATTTTATGGCCAACTTTAGGCTAATTTTATGGCCAACTTTAGGCTAATTTTATGACCAACTTTAGGCTAATTTTATGACCAACTTTAGGCTAATTTTATGGCCAACTTTAGGCTAATTTTATGACCAACTTTAGGCTAATTTTATGGCCAACTTTAGGCTTATTTTATGACCAACTTTAGGCTAATTTTATGACCAACTTTAGGCTAATTTTATGACCAACTTTAGGCTAATTTTATGACCAACTTTAGGCTAATTTTATGACCAACTTTAGGCTAATTTTATGACCAACTTTAGGCTAATTTTATGACCAACTTTAGGCTAATTTTATGACCAACTTTAGGCTAATTTTATGACCAACTTTAGGCTAATTTTATGACCAACTTTAGGCTAATTTTACGACCAACTTTAGGGCTAGTTCTGAGGGTCCACTTGATGGATCACCTCAACTAAAGTTTACATGTTAACTTATCAAAAGTTAACTGAAAGGACAAGTGATTTGTACTTGATTTAAACTTACCCCTGCAACCCTCTCCGACCCAAAAGTTTGATTTATTCGAAACAATTATATACATGAATATTGAATAGAGAGACTATATTTTTGTTAAATATTAAATTTAAAAAATATTTTCTGAAGATATTTATTTGATAATTTTTAGAACATCGATTTCCCGAAGTTTAATAAATTATAAATTCTCAATTTTTATTAAGGAAAAACAATTTCCCGTCACGGAATATTTAATTTTTTAATCATTTTTTAAAAAATATATTTTTTTTAAAATTCCCATGCATTATGTATTGGACCTTCTATACAATAAACGCAACTATATACACGCTAATATAAATTAAGAGTTTCAATAAAAATAGTTGCCCACATGACCGCTAACCCGAGAACGGAAAGAAAGAGCGGAGGGGGGGGGGAGGGGGTGGAGGAGATAAATGGGTCTCTGGTATGTATGAGGCCATAACTAATGATCTTTCAAATGCTTGATATTTCAATTTTTATTCTTCCCCTGCTGTTTTCTTCCCCCGCTTAGAATGCAGAAGGCCCATGCGTATATACAGTTGCCAAGGGCTCTAAGATTAAGATATATGGCGGCGGGAAATGAATTGAAATGATAAAGAGAATTTAATTTTAGCCAAATTAAAAATGTATTATATGAACCGTGGAATATCTAGTAATACCTCCAGTGTTTTTAAGAAATGATCGCCGGCAAGTAAGTATTATTGATTTAGGCTGAAGGAACAATGATAATATTGTAAATGTAACAAAGTCAAAGTGTACGTATGTGTAAGGGAAAAACATTTCATTCAATTTTTCAAGATATAGGGGGGGAAAAACATTGAAACTAGAATTAAATAATTGACCTACCGTTTTACCATCACTGAGATGGGGCGTACAACACATCTCTGTAGTTAAAATAGTTGGAAGGAAAGGTGAACTGTCACTGTAACTGTAATTCAGCTGTTTGATGGTCGGCTGTTTTATAGTGAGCGAGGTCTGTAAAATGGGAAATATCCGTTAGTGAACATTTTTATAGGAATTTCCCGAAATGCTTTTTATAAATAGGCAGTTTGAAAAATTACTAAATTCTGCTGTAACCTATTTATCTCAATTCTATATAAATAAATAAAGGTAAAAACATGATTTTTAAAAACCACGTTTTTATAAGTGGACTAAAAAGAAGAAAATAATTTAAAACTTATTAGTTCAAGTATTTCGATTTAATATGACTAAAAACGTGGGGCGGGCGCTTATGAGGTTAACATATGAGTCATATGCGGTTCACTCATTCTCTCAATAGATCTCTCTTTTGCCTTCTAAATTAGAAATCTTTAATTTTTATACCAAAGTGATGCTTATATTAAGATAAACTAAGAAATGCATTAACTTAATTACGGTACATTCGATGGATCTGAAATTTTGACACAATGTATTGTCATCCAAGATCTATCTGTGGTAAATTTGTGAGATCTCTAGGACCATCAGAAGTGGTTTAATTTTACGTTGGCAGATTTGAAAAATTGTGGACAGACAAACCACCAACAATCAAACAATGCCACAGGAACGAAAGCGAGTTAATTAAAACGTGGTTAATAAATAGAAGTAAAAAAAAAGATTTTTAAAAACCACGTTTTTATTAGCGGAATAAAAAGAAAAAAATAATTTAAAACTTATAAGTTCAAGTACTTTGATTTAATATAACTAAAAACGTGGGGCGGGCGCTTATGAGGTTTACATATGCGGTTCACTCATTCTCTCGTGTATAGATCTCTCTTTTGCCTTCTAAATTAGATATCTTTAATTTTTATACCAAACACCCGCCCCGCGTTTTTAGTCATATTAAATCAAAGTACTTGAACTTATAAGTTTTAAATTATTTTTACACGCTTTTATTTAAGTCACACTGTTTGTATGTTGTATCCTTCCTTCAAATCTTGTAACGTAAAATTAAACCACTTCTGATGGTCCTAGAGATCTCAAACTTTTACCACAGATAGATCGTCGATGACAATGCATTGTATCAAAATTTCAGATCGATAGAGCCCTTGAAGTGGTGGAAGCAGCGGAGTGATATGATCGCCTTATTTTGCCATTTAAACCAACCTCATGGTTGCTGAATTTTGAATTTTGTGTAGTTTTGTGTGAGTGTGTGTGTGTGCACGTGTGCATGTTTGCGTATGCATGCGTGTGTGGGTGTGTGTGTGTGTGTGTGTGTTTGAACTTAGCAGCGGAGATTTTACAATATTCAAGACGAGAGAGAACAAGAGCTCAGAGAATATAGGCTATTTGTTGCTGTAGCTGTCAGGTAGTGTTAAGACTGCACGAGGCCCCTGGCTGGAATTCAAACTGGGGCCCTATCCAGTCAGCGTCCCTTTAAATAAAATATTAGCTAGCAGCTGATATAAGACTGTAACTTGTAACTAAATAGTCCATTGGTTCCTTGCTCATACTTTTTCTGTACTGTGGGATAGGCCTTCCCAGCCAAAAAAGATTATTCATGAAAAAAACAAAACACGAAGAAATAACTGTGTGCCGGTATCCTAAAATTGAGTGTAAAAATACAATTTTTTAAAAAAAAATTGAAGAAAAAAAAACATATCCCCCGACTGAGAATCGAGCCGGACATCGCTTCTACAAGGCCATGAGAGCTTGACGGAAGTTGGAAAGTAAAAAAATTAGGACTGTTAACGATTAATTTAAATTTAATCGTTAACTTTTGAAAAAATAACGATTGATTAATCGTTAATTTAAATTAAAGCCAAAAATTGAAATTTATGGTGTCATAAGCAACATTTATTAAAAGTAATTGTCAAAAATTGAAATAACACTGGAATGTCTTCTTTATATGACATCTTTTAACTAACAACGCAAACAGACAAGTGTATTGACATTATTTGGTTCAAGTGATGAGCGGGTCTAATTGAAAATATAACCAGCCGAGCTGAACAATCGTTCACATAGCATTAGATTGTCTCAGCTGAAGTTTCTGATACTGTAATGGATGTTCGGTTCACAAGTGATATATAAGCGAAATGTTAGAACCATGGTAGCAATGTTCCCAGCGCAGATATTTGATTGACGCCACGCAGGAATTTAGAATCGCCGCGTAGCAAATTTTGTAAAATATTGCACAAAAAATTGATGTTGTACAACTTTGCACACGAGATTTTTTTTAACTTTGCACACGGACCAACGAAGCTTAGACTTAACGGGAACATTGCACGATAGGCAAACGATTTCTCTCAATGGACACATAGCCTTTATCAA
The DNA here is from genome assembly GCA_944989445.1 of Ampullaceana balthica. Lineage (NCBI taxonomy): Eukaryota > Metazoa > Mollusca > Gastropoda > Lymnaeidae > Ampullaceana > Ampullaceana balthica. Next base: position 605,236 of record CALYLW010000228.1, on the reverse strand, counting down.
TAATTTGAATAGTCACGCCAGTCAATAGTTTAAAAACCAACTGTTCGTGTAATCGTCCGGATATTAGTTTATATTTACGGCCGAAATATTTTACTTTTTGACTTCCAGTACATTTATAATTGGAGGGTCGATTAATCGTTAAAAAATGTTATCATTAAAAAAATTTAACGATTAATCGAGAAATTAATCGTTAATTTCCGCATCCCTATAAAAAATATAAATAATATTCTTAAATACTTTCTCTAATTGAGCCTATCAAATCAGGTTATTCGATTATTAAGACTATCGAGTCCGAATAGCGATCAGATTAATAGATAAGCTTTTATTAATTTATTTAATTTATGATATTTTCAGGGATTCATGCAAACATTTGTCCTCCTTTATTATAAAAAAAAATACTAAATTTGTGGGCCCCTGGCCTTAGTCCGTTCAGCCCCCCCCCCTTTAATCCGCCATAGGCTGTCGGCGTAGACAAAGCGTCAAATGTTAAGGATAGCGTTATTTTTAGACATGCTGTGAGAAATAATGTAGCTAATATTCCTAGAAGCTGATGTAGAATTTATCTCGGAATTACCTACCCGAAGAGAAGTAAGAAAAGACAAGGTAGAGGATCATTTATTATTGAGAAAGAGGAGTGCTTCGGTCTTGTTGTATCTCAAATAAGAGGAGTGCTTCGGTCTTGTTGTAACTCAAATAAGAGGAGTGCTTCGGTCTTGTTGTAACTCAAATAAGAGGAGTGCTTCGGTCTTGTTGTATCTCAAATAAGAGGAGTGCTTCGGTCTTGTTGTATCTCAAATAAGAGGAGTGCTTCGGTCTTGTTGTATCTCAAATTGAACTCGCTGAGAGTTATCTAATTATGATATCATGACTCATGTCAAAGTAGTTAGTCTGTTGTCAATATGTCAATATGTCATTTAATTATAAGACCGTGTCAATATGACATAAAAGAAAAGTGTTGCCCTGTTAGTATGACATATAAGATATGAGTTACCGTGTCAGTATGATATAAAAGATATGTGTTGCCCTATTAGTATGACATATAAGATATGAGTTGCCGTGTCAGTATGATAAAAAAGATATGTGTTGCCCTGTTAGTATGACATATAAGATATGAGTTGCCGTGTCAGTATGATATAAAATTTTCCTCAATTTACATTTGTATGTTGTATATTTCTCCAGCGCTTGATTATTTTTGTCTTTTAAAGACAGCAGAGAAATTTAGGTTACGCCATTTTGAACAACCGGAAGTATAGGATATGAAGGAACTGATCTTCAAATTGAATTCCCTCTATGCTCTTCTGGTTGTATTTTACTTGGAATTGTCATTTTGTGGCTGTTAATACTATTAATATTAATCCGGAAGTTGTCTCACAGCTATCACCAGTGGCTCATAGAAACTGCAACGTGCGCAGTGGCCACACCCCGGGCAACGGCTTTGAATGGCTGGCTAAACCTGGTGAGGGTAGCTGACGGGTCTCAAACCCTCGGTGATCTAGATATGTCTATCTATGCACGTGAAGACTGGATTCGGTGGACAGAGCGGAGGAACCACTAGTTGGTCAACGGTCAAAAAGGCGAATCTCAGCAAAGCGTTGTGGAACGCTAAGGGCATGACAAGACACACAGGACGTCATGGCCATCCACTGCACCCGTCTCCATCACCAGCCGTCTCGACTTAGTCCTGCCGCTGGATAAGATGGCCTCGGGCGAGAGAGTGAGATCGACGAACTGCGCAACTCCTTCTCACTTAAATCCAAGTCACCGCGCAAGTCACTTTTGTCATCCATCCCATACCAGCGGTCGAAACAAAAAGAAGAAAACGAGGATATTTCCTCTCATATTGGGCGCATGGAATGTGCGCACACTCCTGGACAGAGACGATGCAGACAGACCTCAGAGGAGAACAGCCCTGATTGGTAAAGAACTCGCTAGATATGGCATCGACGTCGCAGCCCTGAGCGAGACCAGGCTCGCGGGAGAAGGAGAGCTCTGTGAAAGAGGATCTGGTTACACATTTTACTGGAGTGGCAGACCCAGCGAGGAGCGACGTGAGGCAGGCGTTGGGTTTGCAGTTAAGACAACTCTTGTCGGAAAGCTGGCTGGACTTCCCAAGGGAGTGAACGACAGGCTCATGACCATGAAACTCCCACTGGCTGGAAAGAAGCACCTCACCATCATCAGTGCCTACGCTCCAACCATGACTAATCCAGATGACGTAAAGGCAAAGTTTTACGAAGAACTTCACACTGTCATTGCCGACGTTCCAAAGGCGGACAAACTCATCTTGCTAGGTGACTTCAACGCAAGAGTTGGCAAGGACAACGTTGCCTGGGAAGGAGTCCTTGGACACCATGGAGTGGGTCAATGCAACAGCAACGGTCTTCTTTTACTCCAGACCTGCGCTGAACTTGAACTGCTGATCACCAACACGATCTTCCGCCTCCCCACTCGTAACCGGACGTCATGGATGCACCCCCGATCGAAGCACTGGCATCTTATTGACTACGTCATCGTGAGGAAGAGGGACAGGCAGGATGTACGAGTTACCAAATCCATGTGCGGCGCTGAATGCTGGACAGACCACCGCCTCATCATCACCAAGCTCAACATCCGCATTCAGCCTAAACGACGCCCGCAAGGGAAGAAGGCCCCGAAACGGCTTAATGTTGCCAAACTGAATACCGACAGCTGCAAACAGTCCTTTGTAGATGCTCTGGAAAAGTGCTTGAAATCCACCTCTCCGGGAAACCAGAGCGTGGAGGCAGACTGGGCATCACTCAGAGAGCTGATTTACTCCACAGCTACAGAGACCCTGGGGCCCCAGACCAGGAAACATAAGGACTGGTTCGATGAGAACTCCGAAGACATCAAGCAGTTATTGGATGAGAAACACCACCTTCACCAAGCATACATCAATAACCCCAAGTCCACGGCAAGGAGAGATGCACTCAACAACATACGCAAGACTGTTCAGCAGAAGCTCCGTCAGATGCAGGACGATTGGCTCGGCAACAAAGCTGACGAGATCCAAGGCTATGCAGACAGGCGTGACTATAAAAACTTCTACGACGCCTTGAAAGAAGTATATGGCCCCACGCCCTCAGGATCAAGCCCCCTCCTCAGCGCAGACGGTAACACTCTAATCACAGACAAAGAGAAGATCTTGGAGAGATGGGTCGAACATTTCGATGACGTCCTAAATCGCCCTTCGACAATCAACGACGAAGCCATCAATCGTCTACCCCAAGTGCCCACAAACAAAGCACTGGATGACCCACCAACCTTGCTCGAGACCCAGAAAGCAATCTATCTTATCTCCAGTGGCAAAGCACCTGGCTCTGACGCCATACCAGCTGAGGTCTACAAGGAGGGGGGAACAGCCCTGACTGAAAGGCTCCATGAGCTGTTTCTCTTAATATGGCAGCAAGAGACGATCCCGCAGGACTTCAAAGATGCCACCATCATACATCTATATAAGCGAAAAGGAAGTAGACAGGCTTGTGACAACCACAGAGGCATATCCCTGCTTTCTATTGCAGGAAAGATCCTTGCCAGAATCCTGCTCAACCGCCTCACAGTGCACCTTGACCAAGGACTCCTGCCTGAAAGTCAGTGTGGATTCCGAAAAGAGCGAGGAACCATCGACATGGTGTTCGCTGCCAGGCAGCTGCTGGAGAAATGTCAGGAGCAGAACTCTGATCTGTTCTCCACCTATGTCGACCTGACCAAGGCCTTTGACACTGTTGGCAGAGAGGGTCTGTGGAAGATCATGGCCAAGTACGGTTGCCCAAGGAAATTCATCGTCTTGGTGCAACAATTCCATGAAGGCATGCAGGCCAGAGTCCAGGACAGCGGGGAGTTTTCTGATCCTTTCCCAGTCACAAACGGAGTCAAGCAGGGCTGCGTCCTGGCACCAACACTGTTTAGCCTCATGTTTTCCGCCATGCTGACAGAGGCCTTCAGAGACGAGGATGTTGGTGTCAACCTGAAATACCGCACAGATGGCAAGCTGTTCAACCTTCGGAGGCTCCAGGCAAAAACCAAGGTTATGACAGACATCATCAGAGACCTGCTGTTCGCTGATGACTGTGCCCTCAACGCTGTCTCAGAAGCCGACATGCAACGCAGTGTAAACCTGTTCTCCAGTGCCTGCACAAACTTTGGTCTGTCAATCAACACCAAGAAGACTGAGGTCCTCCATCAGCCTGCGCCTGGAAGACCCTACGTAGAGCCCAACATCACTGTCAACGGCCAGAGACTCAATACAGTGCACCGGTTCACATACCTAGGCAGCACACTGTCTCAAAATGTCACCATCGATGACGAAGTGAACGTCAGAATTGCCAGAGCCAGCTCCACTTTTGGCAGGTTGTACCCTAATGTCTGGAACAGAAGAGGCATTACCATCCAGACCAAGCTGAAAGTGTACAGGGCAGTGGTGCTCCCCACACTGCTTTATGCTTGTGAAACTTGGACTGTTTATCAGCGCCATGCAAGAAAGCTGAACCACTTTCATATAACAAGCCTCAGGAAGATTCTCGGCATAAAGTGGCAGAACAAAATTCCAGACACAGTGGTACTGACCAAGGCAGGTCTCCCCAGCATCTTCACCCTCCTGATGCAGTCCCAGCTTCGCTGGGCAGGGCACGTTGTCCGAATGCCAGACGAGAGACTGCCAAAGAGAATCTTCTATGGTGAGCTCCAGTATGGCCAGCGGTCCCACGGTGGGCAAAAGAAACGCTTCAAAGACACACTGAAAGCCTCAATGAAAGCGTTTGCCATAAATCCAGACACGTGGGAACGAGCTGCAATGGACCGATCCACCTGGCGCTCTTCCATCCACGAAGGTGCCAGGTCATGTGAGGCAAACCGGATTACCGCCGCAGAAAAGAAGAGGCAAGCCCGAAAGGCCCATGCTGTCAACCCTCCAGGAGATGTCGCACTCGCCCCCTGTCCCTTCTGTTCCCGAACCTTTCGTGCAAGGATCGGCCTAATCAGCCATCTGCGCACGCACAGAAAACCCTCGGATGACTAGAGTGGTCCTCGTCGTATCGACGGACGAACGAACATGATATAAAATATATGTGTTGCAGTGTCAGTATGATATAAAATATATGTGTTGCAGTGTCAGTATGATATAAAATATATGTGTTGCAGTGTCAGTATGATATAAAATATATGTGTTGCAGTGTCAGTATGATATAAAATATATGTGTTGCCGTGTCAGTATGATATAAAATATATGTGTTGCCGTGTCAGTATGATATAAAATACATGTGTTGCAGTGTCAGTATGACATATAAGATATGTGTTGCCGTGTCAGTATGATATAAAATATATGTGTTGCAGTGTCAGTATGACATATAAGATATGTGTTGCAGTGTCAGTATGATATAAAATATATGTGTTGCCGTGTCAGTATGATATAAAATATGTGTTGCAGTGTCAGTATGACATATAAGATATGTGTTGCAGTGTCAGTATGATATAAAATATATGTGTTGCCGTGTCAGTATGATATAAAATATATGTTTTGCAGTGTCAGTATGACATATAAGATATGTGTTGCCGTGTCAGTATGATATAAAATATATGTGTTGCAGTGTCAGTATGACATATAAGATATGTGTTGCCGTGTCAGTATGACATATAAGATATGTGTTGCCGTGTCAGTATGACATATAGGATATGTGTTGCCGTGTCAGTATGACATATAAGATATGTGTTGCCGTGTCAGTATGACATAAAATATATGTGTTGCAGTGTCAGTATGACATAAAATATATGTGTTGCCGTGTCAGTATGACATATAAGATATGTGTTGCAGTGTCAGTATGATATAAAATATATGTGTTGTCGTGTCAGTATGACATATAAGATATGTGTTGCAGTGTCAGTATGACATATAAGATATGTGTTGCAGTGTCAGTATGACATATAAGATATGTGTTGCCGTGTCAGTATGACATATAAGATATGTGTTGCCGTGTCAGTATGACATATAAGATATGTGTTGCAGTGTCAGTATGACATATAAGATATGTGTTGCCGTGTCAGTATGACATATAAGATATGTGTTGCCGTGTCAGTATGACATATAAGATATGTGTTGCAGTGTCAGTATGACATATAAGATATGTGTTGCCGTGTCAGTATGACATATAAGATATGTGTTGCCGTGTCAGTATGACATATAAGATATGTGTTGCCGTGTCAGTATGACATATAAGATATGTGTTGCCGTGTCAGTATGACATATAAGATATGTGTTGCCGTGTCAGTATGACATATAAGATATGTGTTGCCGTGTCAGTATGACATATAAGATATGTGTTGCCGTGTCAGTATGACATATAAGATATGTGTTGCCGTGTCAGTATGACATATAAGATATGTGTTGCCGTGTCAGTATGACATATAAGATATGTGTTGCCGTGTCAGTATGACATATAAGATATGTGTTGCCGTGTCAGTATGACATATAAGATATGTGTTGCCGTGTCAGTATGACATATAAGATATGTGTTGCCGTGTCAGTATGACATATAAGATATGTGTTGCCGTGTCAGTATGACATATAAGATATGTGTTGCCGTGTCAGTTAGTAAAGTTGGACGATAAGACGTTGGAATGTTGACAGACCGTTGCCCCCAAAGTGTTCCTTTTGGCTGGGTGGTTCAGTTTTGATAGGTGCTCCCATGTGCTCTGCCTTTTGGGCTTCATAAAAAAAAATTCAGCAAAAGTGTTGCAGCGGGAATCTCAAACTTAGATCATTGCTCTCAGCCGCAGTCCCTTTGACGGACACATTTTTAAAAAATATTACATTTTGGCAAAAGTCATTTATACTCCAGTAGGAGAATTTGCACAAATAATAATTGTTTTTTTTTATTCTTCCACTTCGTGATCATAAATTTAAGCAATGTCAGAGACAAATAAACAATACAGTCGAACATGTAATAATAAAAACAACCATGAAGATGTGAGTGACTTGCCCTGTGAAGTGAAATCTGAGATTGAAGAGGACTATAAGAGGCATGATGTGAAATGTAAAAAAAAATTTTTAAAAATAATTTTAACAAATGTTTTTTTTACTCAAGTAACCAATGCATATTTATACTTATTTTTCACGCAAAATTGACGCAAATATCAATTAAGTTAAATGATGGATGGTTTATAACTAATTCTTTTAATAACTGTATTAGTGCATACTTAAATATACATCCGTTAGTTTGAACGATCAAGATTTTCCAAAATCAAAGGTTAAAATTTGCTAGTCATAATTAGTAAAAACTGTATAAATATTACATTTAAAAACCGTAAAAACCTACGTTTTTTTTACTATAAATCCATTAGATATGTTACACAAATAAAGTATGTTCAAAATAATACGCACCGTGCGACAGACTATCATAAGCATTTCCAGATCGGGAAAATATTATAAAAGGTATATTCAATATAATACGCACCGCGCAACATACCAGCTTAAACATTTACATACTACATTGAGATACATAGAGAAAATGTAAATGTTCATTAAATTAATTACAATACATTCAATCAATCTGAAAGTTGTATAGATCATTTTTATCGTCGCCACGAGTCTGTCTGCAAAATTTCAGCTCGATAGGATACCGAGAAGTGGGTTAAAAATCGATCCAAAGTTTTTGTGGCAAGCAAGCAGACGTAACCAGTTAATATAAGGGATTTAAAAATTAATTTTACAATTAATCGAAAAATTCGTGAAATCTGTTCGCTAAAATCCATTTAAATGTCCTTTTCTCTCGCTTTAATTTTTTTTAAAAAATAATTTTTTTAATTGACATTATACCTCAGTGAACACACTGTGTAAAAGCTCAACTACATTGTATCTGCCCCCCCCCTTTTTTTTCCCTCTCCCAGTCTACATCTCACCTTCCTTTTGACTCATGCGCATATGTGACAACTGAAGCCACGGACAGGGGACAAACTTTCAAGAAACGAAAAATCCCGTATTCTTAAAAGTTGGCGCTCTCCATAGCATGACAAACTGAACATCGCGACTGATTCATTTCATTTAAAATCATCTTCTGGCTTTAGAGCGTCTTTAAATTGAATGCTCTTCAAGTCGATATTTTCAATATGTCATGTTTAGAAAAAAAAATATTTAAAATCCGTCTTTGAGAAACATTTTAATCTTTCAGTTCAGGAAACAGAGATGAAATTCAATTCAATCCAAGCAAGTCATTCAACTCTCTATGAGTACTCAGCTGAATGCTTTACACGGTTGTATTGTATTATTTGTCTTTATGACGCCCTTTCCAGTCCATGATGGACTATGGGGCAAGTGAAGTAGCGTTCACAAGATTTATTTAGCCACCACTAACGAGGAAGGGAATGTTTGGCCAGCACAATGCCCCGAGGGCCATGCCAGCACCAAGAATAGAACCCGCGACTCTCTTCTACCTCAGTTCAGGAGTCCAGCGCGCTATCGCTAGACCACCGCGGCCCATACATATATATATATATATATATATATATATATATATATATAATTATTTTGTCCCTATATATATCATCATTGTGTCCCTATATATATATATATATATATATATATATATATCATTATTTTGTACCTATATATATCATTATTTTATCTCTATCAACATCATCATTTAGTCCCTATATACATCATCATTTTGTCCCTATATATTCATTCTTTTATCCAGGTAATTAAACAAAAATGTTTTGAACTATAATAGAAACGCTGTAAGCATTTGTTGCTGTGGTCATGAATTTCCCATTGAACCGAAGTTTGTCGAAAAGTTCCATGAATAGATATAAAACTTGCCACAAACGCCCCATGCTATCATTTTGTCATTAAAAAAATTAATTCTCTCCGGGTTATTTTAAAAACAATATTTACCTATTCCTTTTTATTCTCATGCGAACGACAATGTGTCCTTGAAAAAAGTTATTTAAATAATTATTTATTATTTGATTAAATGCTGATACGAATGTTGCATGTATAGTATCACAATTCTCGAACTAAGATACAAAGATACTAAGATACCACAGACTGTTCGCTGAAAATCTTATTTTCATACAGAAATATTGTTAGAACAGATGGGACACCAAGGTTATAGAGTAAATTGCAATAATGACATGTATTTATATATTTTTTTTAGGCACTAGCTATTTGAAAACCCCGTAGGCCAGTTGGTCTGTAATAGTCACCGACCTACAGGTCTTCTGCTCTGTTTATGGCAAATATCCGATTTAAAAAATACATTTCCCCAATGAGGACTTTTACTTTCTATATTAACAATACAAATGTTAAATTTATAATTGTGAGACTAGCTTGCATCTGTGATTGACGGCAAACAATAGACTTCAGGGGAAATATACACGTCATCATCGACAGATGTATCCAATCTGTGATTGACGGCAAACAATAGACTTCAGGGGAAATATACACGTCATCATCGACAGATGTATCCAATCTGTGATTGACGGCAAACAATTGACTTCAGGGGAAATATACACGTCATCATCGACAGATGTATCCAATCTGTGATTGACGGCAAACAATAGACTTCAGGGGAAATATACACGTCATCATCGACAGATGTGTCCACTCCAAAATAGTCCTTAAACAGACAAAGATAGTTTTTAAAAAGGGGATAGAGGGAGAGGAGGGGGGAAGTAGAGAGCTGGAAAGAGGGAGGTAGAAAGAGGGAGGAGGGGAAGATATATATATATATATATATATATATATATAGAGAGAGAGAGAGAGAGAGAGAGAGAGAGAGAGAGAGAGAGAGAGAGAAAGAGAGAGAGCGAGAGAGAGAGAGATTGAAAGAGCGAAGGATAGAAACTTTGAAAAAATAACTACACAGGTTAACATGGCCTAGTCATAACGAGGTACACCAGTTCAGTCCTATTCTATATGATATCTTACCTGCGACAAAAAGTGTGTTTGTTTGTTTGTTCGTTTGTTTTACTTCGACATTTGCGTGTATAAAAACCAAAAAATTGAATCTAATTTCGATTTCCTGTTGAAGTCAAACTGTAACAAGAAGTGTTCATCATTAAACTGTGTGTAACTCTTCACCGAGATAAGGCCACACAACTCAACTGCCAAGCGTTGTTACTGGAGTTATATATATGGATACCAAGGGAGAAAATGAAACTGATTACCGTCTCTTGGAATGGTTATTTCTTATTTTTCTATTTTTTTAATTATTTTTTTTATGCCCGCGAATTTGTTTCGATCTTCAAAATGAAATAATTATAGATCGGGGGTGGGGGTAAAGGTCAATAACCTTTGGTAAATTCGAGGATGGGTGGATGTCTGATATCTGCTAAGTCACCAGAGTAGAATTGATCGTTGGCTTTTGAAAACTTTATAGTCATTATATACATATATATATATATATATATATAAATATATATATATATATATATATATATATATATATATATATATATATATATATATATATATATATATATATATATAATATATAAATATCAGAAATGTGGGGTACCTTAAACTCAAATCAACCAAAATGCGTGTTCTCGGCCCATTTCTTTCATTACTTTATATCATTTCCAATTTACACTCTAGGTGCGTTGGTCCGTATGCAAAGCAAAAAATAAAAAAATAAAAATAAAAATAAAAATTCGTTTGCAAAGTTGAACAGCGTCCAATTTTTGTGAGTTATTTTACAAAATTAGCTGCGCGGTCATTCTAAACTGCTGCGCGGCGTCGCTCAGATATCTGCGCGGACTCGCAGCTTAGAGGGATCATTGATCCTAGCTCTGTTCTTCTGGTCCTAGTCCTAGACGCACTACAGAGAGTGAAATTCCGGGGACCCCCCACCCCCCAAATGTAGAGCAGGCAAACCTGAAATGACTTGTTTGTTTCACTGGGTGGCGGCCACCAATTTGCCAAAAACAAATTTGAACACTAATTATTGCTTAATATTGTTGATTTTTCTTTCGGTATTGTAATGACGTGTTCATTGTTGGACTGGGCGGTGATTTACTAAGATAATGTGGGAGGGGAGGGGGGCAGATGGAGGACGAGACCGTTACATAAAGTTTTCAAGTCATTGTGTTCGCCTTTCAGTTGGATCACTTCCAACCACTGCTCCACTCCCATTGGCTGACCGAGTTTTTATTTTATTTTTGGGACGTGAGTTTTCCGGGAAAAAGGTCCACAAAGTGAAACAAGTTTCCTGAGGTATTGATAGCTACAGAGAGAGACGAAAGCTAACTGATCGGGGGGGTGGGGAGGTGGACGGACTCCCTCAATCACATCAGCCCGTAAAATTGAATCGCACCGATTTATTCCTCAACCAACCCCCTTCGAGACCACGGGCACTCAGAGGCGTATTTGGGCCTGATGCGATGGGGGTGGGGGAGAGAAAGAGCTTTGACCGTTGTGTTGGTACTGCCATTGGCTATATTGACTAATATTCTTCTTTTTTTTCTTCTAAATTTAATACATTAAATTAGTTTTGAAGTTTTCTTTTTGTTTTCTTTTTTTTATTGAAAAGGTTTAATTGTCTTTATGTTAGATTTGTCTGAAAAAACTAAACATCGAAATAATTTTGTTTAATTCGGTAGCTTAGCTAAAATATCGGTCTCTTTGTCTAACGCCATTGTAAGAAACTCAGATAAAATTCTACAATATGCGCTTGAGTGAGAATCTTAAAAATTCCCACAGACCTTGGGATTTTTTGATATCCTCACTTTGCGCATATTTATAGAATTTATCTGAGTTTCTTTCAATAAAAGCGAAGTTCATATATCTTGTTGTGTTACCAGTTATCGCTGCTGCAAGCGAAATTATCCTCTTTGAACTTAGAATCCCATATTTCCCAAAAAGTAAACAAAAAACACGTAGCATGCAAAAAATGTGACGATTTTGGCACCCTTGTAGATGGCGTCCGACAATATACACTCTTTTCGCACCAAGGCCGAACCTTTTGAAATTCCAATTATGTACTTCTCTTATTCGCCCTATATTTTTTTTTATTACTAGTGTGTTTTTAAACCACAAAAATCAAATACAAAAGTCTTCATTGAGTCCAATGGAACAAGGTAATAAAATACTGTTTATATAATCGATCATATATTTTCATGATTCCCACTGTGAGTCGGGACCAAATTGTACAAACGGCAACAACAAGAACAGCTCACAGTAGAAACATGCACCAAATAACCTCAAACATATAAAACAAGGGTACTCTTATGACGGCAAAACCTCCACCACTACACGTTTAATGTTTTATTTTAAGTTTTTGTTATTTAGCTTTTCTATCCGTCCGTCAGTGACTCTATGTTTGAAAATTTTAATATTAATATTTCGGCGAATTCCCGTGGTCCGACTTAGCTGAAATTTTTCAATCATGTAAAAAAAAACGACATTTATTACAATACACGAATAAATCATTATAAATAACAAACAATGAATCAGTTTAATAGGTTAATTAAATTTTTTGGGTCAATTTATCTGATATTGTATTTATGCCTTTTATTTGACAGGACTTGATAAATTGAAGACGGTAGATGACCGGAATTGATAAATTGAAGACGGTAGATGACCGGACTTGATAAATTGAAGACGGTAGATGACCGGACTTGATAAATTGAAGACGGTAGATGACCGGAATTGATAAATTGAAGACGGTAGATGACCGGACTTGATAAATTGAAGACGGTAGATGACCGGACTTGATAAATTGAAGACGGCAGTGGTGAATGGTCGACTCTAGACGAGAGGCATGAGTTCCATCCCAGTAGTAGACCACGAGTGATCATTTTTGTTAAATTTTCTTTCAATAAAATAATAATTTTATATATAACTATATAGAAGATACGAAGACCTCAAGGGAAGAAACGGCTATGAGACATTTGAGCAGTTTTGAGATATTCGAGCTTTAAAGTTCAAATCTATACCGATTAATCATTCATTAAACAAATACATTTGAATCTTTCTTAGGGTCAGATACGTTATTTTGCCCATAAATCCTCACTCAGAAAATTCTATTTTTGACCTTCTATCAGATATGGAGAAAACATTTTTTTAAATTCAAAAGAGGCTCATAGCCGTTCCTTCCTTCAGGTTTTCATATCATTTTGTTATAGGAGGAAAATAATATTTTTCAGGAAGTAAGAAAAATGTCACTTTGTAAGTATTTCCTACTATGCGATATGTGGATAGCTCGGTACTCGGTGGCAAAACATTTGTCCTCTGATCGAGGAAGTAAGGAGGGTCAAAGTTGATTACAAGATTTTACAAAGACTAAAAAGTGTAAATTGTATATACAAACATTTGTAAACCAAACGCTTTTGTTTGCATAAGGGAAAAAAAAGTGGAAGAAAGAAAATTTCACTGCTACCCGGAATAATAAACAAAATTCTATAAATATTAAATTGAAGTATTTAAAAATTTCAATTATCACGGGTAACTGGAAAACACTCTTTCTTTCTTGTGTGTGCTTATAAGAACAAAGGCGTGTGGTTTAAAATGTTTCTTAAAAATATATTCCTTTTTTTATTTTTGGGTGGGGGGGGGGTGGCAATGAAATTCTTCCTCAGGAAATAATCAAAGTCTACATTACATTCTATTATAGTTAGGGATTATAACCATTCCGTTTCTATAGTTAGGGATAACAATTTAGTTTTTATGGTTAGGGACTAAAACGATTCAGTTTCTATAATTAGGGATTAAAACAATTAAGTTTCTAAGGTTATTGATTATAACAATTTAATTTCTAAGGTTAGGACTAAAACGATTTAGTTTCTATAGTTAAGAAATCTTAGAACTCAGTTCTATAGCTAGGGACTATAGTAATTTAGTTTCTATAGCTAAGAAATCTTAGAACTCAGTTCTATAGCTAGGGACTATAGTAATTTAGTTTCTATAGTTAAGAAATCTTAGAACTCAGTTCTATAGCTAGGGGCTATAGTAATTTAGTTTCTATAGTTAAGAAATCTTAGAACTCAGTTCTATAGCTATAAGGGACTATAGTAATTTAGTTTCTATTGTTTTTCCCTTTTCATATTTAAAACAAATTCGATGAAAGCCACGTCACAGAGTTATGTAAGAACCCGGTAGATAAGTTCAGTGCCGATAACACAAGTGCCCCCGCGAACACTTCCTGGTCTATTACAACCAATTCAATCGTGTCGTGTGATATAAGGATGGCATTAGGATATCGTTGATAGAAACACAGCCTGAGGGGGGAAAGTTAGCCTGGTGGACAAATTAACCGATCAACATTTCTATTTTAACCTAAACTGACGCGTTATTGTACCCCGGATGTGGTTGGGAGAGAGTGGAGGAAGTTGTGAGAGACAATGATGGTGCCTATTCCAGCTCTGGCTCCAGCTAAATCGTCAATCTTCCATAGTGTGTACATGTACTGCATATCGCCAACAGTGTGTACATGTACTGCATATCGCCAATAGTGTGTACATGTACTGCATATCGCCAACAGTGTGTACATGTACTGCATATCGCCAATAGTGTGTACATGTACTGCATATCGCCAATAGTGTGTACTTGTACTGCACATCGTCTAATGTTTACATGTACTGAACATCCTCCGTAGTATGTACATGTACTGCACATCGTCCAAAGTGTGAACATGTACTGCACATCCCTTCTCCATGTCAGTTTATTCCCACCTCCTCCCAACGTACGGCCCACCTCCATCCCACCTCCAACCCATCTCCGTCCCACCTCTATCCATCCTCCATTCACCTCAGCCCCAACTCCCAACCAAACTGTCCCACCTTCATTCATTATCTCAATGCCACCTAAATCCCACCTCTGTCCAACCTTGGTCCCACCTCCCCACCATGTCACTATCTCAACGCCCCACATTTATCCCTACTTTTGGTAAATGTCTTCCTACGCCTGGCAGTGATTTGTCTTTATCTTTGGACTTTTTCACGACAGCTGGGGACAACTTCATTAGAATTGTAAGGAAAATATTGTTTTGTTGAACGAACATCTCAAATGACAAACACCTTTTAGAATAAATGCTTCATAGAATAAGCTTCTAATAGAACAAGCATCTCATAGGCCTGTATCTCATAGAACAAGTATGTCATAGAACAAGCTTCTCATAGAACTAGTATCATATAGAGCAAGTATGTCATAGAACAAGCTTCTTATAGGACTAGCATCTCATAGAACAAGTATGTCATAGAACAAGCTTCTTATAGGACTAGCATCGCATAGAACAAGTATGTCATAGAACAAGCTTCTCATAGAACAAGTATGTCATAGAACAAGCTTCTCACAGAACTAGTATCTCATAGAACAAGTATGTCATAGAACAAGCTTCTTATAGGACTAGCATCTCATAGAACAAGTATGTCATAGAACAAGCTTCTCATAGAACAAGTATGTCATAGAACAAGCTTCTCATAGAACTAGTATCTCATAGAACAAGTATGTCATAGAACAAGCTTCTCATAGAACTAGTATCTCATAGAACAAGTATGTCATAGAACAAGTTTCTTATAGGACTAGCATCTCATAGAACAAACATCTCATAGAACAAGCTTCTTATAGGACTAGCATCTCATAGAACAAACATCTCATAGAACAAGCATCTCATAGAAAAAGCATCTCATAGAACAAGCATCTCATAGAACAAGCATCTCATAGAACAAGCATCTCATAGAAAAAGCTTTTCATAGAACTAGTACCATATATTCTTGTTCGCAAGCCGACCTTTTTGGACACAATCTAGGGGCAGGGGGAAAAGCTTACGAGCGGGTCATTAACGTATATCTGCATGTATGTATATTGAATATCGGTGTTGTTATTGAAGATCATCAATGTCCTTTTCTACATTCTATAGTTATTGAAGCTATAATATATTATTAAACATCTGCACTTACCAAATTATTTTATTTATTTTAGTGAACGTTTAAATTTTGTTTTCTACTCAACATGGATGTCTTAGTCTATATGGACGTCTTAGTCTACATGGACGTCTTACTCTATGGAGACGTCTTACTCTATAGAGACGTCTTACCCTATATTCCATATGAACGAATTTTAATGTACGCGCTTTTTATTAAATACTGGTAACTCTTGCCTAACAAAGAGCATAAAGACAAAGATAGACAGTACAAAGTAAAGAATCATAATGACCGATCTAGCTTGTAATAACATAATAACCTATGACGACTATGGGGAAAGTGAAGCAGCGTTAACAAGTTTTATTTAGCCACCACTAACGAGCAAGGGACTGTGTGGCTGGTACAATGCCCCGGGAGGCCTGCCAGCACCGAGAATAGAACCTTCTTTCTCGGTTCGGCAGTCCAGCGCGCTACGGCTTGACCACCGCGGCCCATATTTTGCTTGTAGTTTTTAAAAAATGTGTACCATTTTCTTTAAGCTGTCCAATTATTGTCAGCTTGTGAGCTTGTTATACACTTTTAATGCTTTTCTCTTCCAAAAGTGGAGGGGGGTCGGCTCATGAACGAACAGGCTAAAGAACGAGTATATACGGTATGTCAAAGAACAAACATCTCATAGAACAAGCATCTCATAGAACAAGCATCTCATAGAACAAGCATCTCATAAAACAAACATCTCATAGAACAAACATCTCATATATGAAACGCCTCATAGAACAAACACCACAAATAAAATTTAAAAAACACCTAGGGAACAAACATTTTATAGAGATGTCCAAAAGGCAAGCATGGACCGGAAAGCCGGCATATGCTTTTGTTAAGCCACTGCCACCCCATATGCCAGGTATAGGTTAGGAGGTGGTCCACCCAGGGTGGCAGTTTTGTACCTCTATAATGAATGGTGGTGTTTTCTTCTGTCTGTAAAATTGTTATGTGGACCCTTGCCACCTACAACTAGTCATTTCTTTGCCAACCATTTATATTCAACACGCCACGTGGCCTGTTTATTACACCTATAAATTATGTTTTCCTCTTTAGATAAATTGCCAATTGATGGAAACGTGGAAAGAACCAGGAATTCTGTTTCGATTTCTTGGAGAGCAAATTTTCGGGCATTTCCGCATTCTCTGTTTTCAAATTAAGAATTTTCTCTTGGGCGACTTTCAGAGTGGAAGTAGAAGAATCCAAATATTAAACAATTGAAATCTATTTCTGAATTGTAACATATTTTTTGCGTCTAAATATGGGCGTCTTAATTTGTAAGGTCGTCTAACCCTCTTACGACGTATTCTATAAGGACGTCTTACTCTATATTGACATCTTACTCTATATTGACATCTTACTCTATATGGACGTCTTACTCTATATGGACGTCTTACTCTACACGGACGTCTTACCTCTATATGGACGTCTTACTCTATATGGCTTCTTACTCTATATGGATGGCTTACTCAACATGGATGTCTTAGTCTATACCGACGTCTTACTCTATATGGACGTCTTACTCTATATCGACGTCTTACTCTAAATGGACGTCTTACTCTATATGGACGTCTTACTCTATATGGGCGTCTTACTCTATATGGGCGTCTTACTCTACACGGACGTCTTACCTCTATATGGACGTCTTACTCTATATGGCTTCTTACTCTATATGGATGGCTTACTCAACATGGATGTCTTAGTCTATATCGACGTCTTACTCTATATGGACGTCTTACTCTATATCGACGTCTTACTCTAAATGGACGTCTTACTCTATATGGACGTCTTACTCTATATGGGCGTCTTACTCTATATGGGCGTCTTACTCTATATGGACGTCTTACTCTATATGGACGTCTTACTCTATATGGGCGTCTTACTCTATATCGACGTCTTACTCTATATCGACGTCTTACTCTATATGTACGTCTTACTCTATATGGACGTCTTACTCGATATTGACGTCTTACTCTATATGGGCGTCTTACTCTGTATGGACGTCTTACTCTATATCGACGTCTTACTCTATATGGACGTCTTACTCTATATGGACGTCTTACTCTATATTGACGTCTTACTCTATATCGACGTCTTACTCTATATTGGCGTCTTACACTATATGGGCGTCTTACTCTATATCGACGTCTTACTCTAGATGGGCGTCTTACTCTATATCGACGTCTTGCTCTATATGGGCGTCTTACTCTATATCGACGTCTTACTCTATATTGACGTCTTACTCTATATTGACGTCTTACTCTATATGGACGTCTTACTCTATATGGACGTCTTACTCTATATGGACGTCTTACTATATATGGACGTCTTACTCTATATGGACGTCTTACTCTATATGGACGTCTTACTCTATATGGACGTCTTACTCTATATGGACGTCTTACTCTATATGGACGTCTTACTCTATATGGACGTCTTACTCTATATCGACGTCTTACTCTATATCGACGTCTTACTCTATATTGACGTCTTACTCTATATGGACGTCTTACTCTATATGGACGTCTTACTCTATATTGACGTCTTACTCTATATTGACGTCTTACTCTATATGGGCGTCTTACTCTATATGGACGTCTTACTCTATATTGACGTCTTACTCTATATCGACGTCTTACTCTATATGGACGTCTTACTCTATATGGACGTCTCACGCGAGGTATAGACTGTCGCTTGTTAGAACACGGAAACAACGGCTGCTAATGGTAGCATAGGTTTCTTAATTCTCTTGTCAAGTTTGTTCAACAAGTGCTAACAGTCTCACTATCACACTATCACTCTACTAATTCGATGAAATCATGTCCCAAACCGTTATCTCCACACACATACAAACACACCCTCGGTATCCCAGGCCGCCATTCAATCAAAGGTCAAAGGTCATGTTTCAGTACCAGTATAAAGTGCTGACTTAACAACAGCTACTAATGGCTACTATCTAGGCCACCACGTCATTTTACCAGAAAAAGAGCCGAACCAAAAATGTTTTCTCGGGAGTTGAAACTAAAAGGAAAACCGAAATAACACGTACTCCTTCATTCGGGGGAATCATTTCATTCGCTATCGCCATTTTGCCACCGGCTATCTGCCCACAGGCCATTTAGCCGACGATTTTGCGTCCCCAGGCCAATCGGCCACCGGGCTATGACGCCCCTTGGCCAAGGTTCTTTCAGAAAGCTATAGATACTGTATGCAGCTATAGATACTGTATGCAGCTATAGATACTGTATGCAGCTATAGATACTGTCTGCACCTATAGATGCTGTCTGCCAGCACGCTATAGATACTGTATGCAGCTATAGATACTGTATGCAGCTATAGATACTGTATGCAGCTATAGATACTGTCTGCACCTATAGATGCTGTCTGCCAGCACGCTATAGATACTGTATGCAGCTATAGATAATGTATGCAGCTATAGATACTGTATGCAGCTATAGATACTGTATGCAGCTATAGATACTGTATGCAGCTATAGATACTGTATGCAGCTATAGATACTGTATGCAGCTATAGATACTGTATGCAGCTATAGATACTGTATGCAGCTATAGATACTGTATGCAGCTATAGATACTGTATGCAGCTATAGATACTGTATGCAGCTATAGATACTGTATGCAGCTATAGATACTGTATGCAGCTATAGATACTGTATGCAGCTATAGATACTGTATGCAGCTATAGATACTGTATGCAGCTATAGATAATGTCTAAAATTCAAATGTTGATGCAAATAAATCAACGTTTAAGCTTCGTCAACTTTGATGTTTCCATTCACTAGAATGCCATGTTCCCTCATACACCAAATGGCTCACATCTTTCACTAGAATGCCATGTTCCCTCATACACCAAATGGCTCACATCTTTCACTAGAATGCCATGTTCCCTCATACACCAAATGGCTCACATCATTCACTAGAATGCCATGTTCCCTCATACACCAAATGGCTCACATCTTTCACTAGAATGCCATGTTCCCTCATACACCAAATGGCTCACATCATTCACTAGAATGCCATGTTCCCTCATACACCAAATGGCTCACATCTTTCACTAGAATGCCATGTTCCCTCATACACCAAATGGCTCACATCATTCACTAGAATGCCATGTTCCCTCATACACCAAATGGCTCACATCTTTCACTAGAATGCCATGTTCCCTCATACACCACATGCCTCACATCATTCACTAGAATGCCATGTTCCCTCATACACCACATGGCTCACATCATTCACCTGAATGCCATGTTCCCTCATACACCAAATGGCTCACATCGTTCACTAGAATGCCATGTTCACTCATACACCAAATGGCTCACATCTTTCACTAGAATGCCATGTTCCCTCATACACCACATGGCTCACATCATTCACTTGAATGCCATGTTCCCTCATACACCACATGGCTCACATCATTCACCTGAATGCCATGTTCCCTCATACACCACATGGCTCACATCATTCACTTGAATGCCATGTTCCCTCATACACCACATAACTCACATATATGTTACTGGGGTGAGTTGGTGATACAACGTTAAACATTAGGTAATCAATCTTATCCAGTTTATTCCCGATGTTAGCCAATAAATAGCCTGTCAATATCCAAGCTCTCGCACATCTAAAATATAAGTTGAAGTCAGCTGTGAAATTATTGGAATCATATGACTTATTATAACAGTAGACGCAAACATCGCCCACATCGTCCCATCCTACCTTCCCTACACACATGTAAACAAACAATTTTTAGAAAATGCGAAAGGATTTTTTTTCAAATACGTGATAGATATTTGAGTGATTCTATAAAAATGATTGGCAATTTGTTTTCAATGGTTATGCACAACCAGAAAATGATGTATAATTTGTATTGCCAGGGAATGTATGATGTATACTTTGTATTGCCAGTGAATGTATGATGTTTTCTTTGTATTGCCAGGGAATGTATGATGTATACTTTTACAACCAGGAAATCATGTATACTTTAAAATCAACTGGAAATGATGTATACTTTTTACACCCAGGAAATGATGTATACTTTTTACAACTAGGAAATGATGTGTTCTTTGTGCAACAAGGAAATTATGTTTATTCTATACATATAAACAGCTGTTAATCTATCTGTACAAGAATAGGTGACAGGTCGCCCCGTTCACTGTTACTTACTGATTAGTTCCCGGGCCGCACTACTTAACCCCTGCAGCACAAAGGACGTGGTTTAGCCTGGCGCTGATTAAGTTAACTAGAAAAATGACAAACTCAAACGACTGGATCGAAATCACGGATTTGTTGTTATTTCAGTTTCAGAGTTTTGTTGTTAGCTCGGTCTTCAAGTACTTCATGTACGTAATCTATAGATTACGACAAGTGAGCTCGTGTCCGAGGGCTTTCGTGCGATGTTGTTTTAGTCGATACTTATATAAATTTTAATGTATCGTGTTGTTGGGGATGTTGCAGATGAGCTTTGATTTATAGCCGCACGCCCCCTCCTTTGCACCCGATATTTCCATTAATTTTTTAAAAAATGTTTCCGTTTTTCTATGTTTAGTTCTATGTCGTCGTATAGTTTCTTTCTGAGAGACTTCCATAATTTCCAACTTTTTTCCAAGTATGGTTTTAACTTACCGATTTTTATTATTAACCCTTAACCCTTAAAAGATGTCAAAGATTTTTTAAGAAATGACTAAAATAAAGTCTTGAAAACTTGAAAATTTGACTTTAACATGTCTAAAAAAAACCATCTTCCGCGAACAAACATCAGCAATATATATATATATATATATATATATATATATATATATATATATATATATATATATATATATATATATATATTATATATTTAGTTATATAATTCACCATTGGAACCTTTTGTCTCGACCTCGGTTAACATGCCAACCCTATTAGATTAACGTGGTACCGTCTAATTCTCTCTTTGACTTTGGATTTTCTCATCGCTTATGTGGATTATTTTATGTTGTCGATCCCAAATATCTCGAGCTATAAGAAACAGCCAAGTGTGCCACTTACATCAGTTATCTCGCCAACCACCTCGCAATGAGAGCTACGCGAGCGGCGGTACCATGAAAGGAAAGCGCCTCGCTGGTGATGTCATCGTCTTTACATCTCTTGCTGTCTGCTCTGCAAATACAAAAATATAAATTAAAAAATCGTGAGCCTAAGTAAGAAGGGAACAGTGATGATATTTTTTTTTCATTCGTCAACTCTCCTGAAGTATATTTAAATTGAAATTTAATGATTTGTTGAATATATGACCGATTGGACTAGGACAAACCAAAAACTAACTCCGGATAATTCACTTTTACGGACGACTGGTAGTTTCGATTAAACGGTCCATATTTCTATTCTGAAAGATATCGTTTGACAAAAACTTTGTCTTAAAAAATAATAATAATAACGTCATGGTATACTACGATTTCAGGTCTCAGAAAGGACAAACCATGTCATTTATAACACGTCACGAATCGCCATATTTGTTGCACTACGTACTGTAGTAATGAAAGACAACTCTGAAGGACAAGGGAAGTAATAGCCTGAGTTCCAGTGCCCCATGGGAAAAGTTTGTTTAGTTTTTGTATCGTTCTGGCTGGTCGGGAAATGCAAAGAAGTCTTTAGAACTCAAGGAATATTTCCTTGAGTTCATTGTGATGCACACTTCTGATTTCTTTAAATCGTCTTTAAAAAGTCGCACATATTAAATTATTGGGAGATGAAAGGCCTAAACGATCAGAATCACAATGTATTTATCATTCAAAATAGAATTCCCCTATAACGAAATAAATAGGAGCCGGAACTCATAAAAACCAGCTGATTGATTGAAGAACTTGCCTGGTTATAAATTAGGGAATTTTTTTTAACTAGGAAAAGGAAACAAATGCAAAAGGATAAACTTGATAGCTGCCGTATGTGATAAACTTGATGGCAGCTGAATGGGATAAACTTGAAGGTAGTCAATTGGGATAAATTTATGAGCAGCCATATGGGTAAACATGATGGTAGCCTAATGGGATAAAGTTGATGACAGTCTAATGGGATAAACATGATGGCAGCCTAATGGAATAAAGTTGATGACAGTCTAATGGAATAAAGTTGATGACAGTCTAATGGGATAAAGTTGGTGGCAGCATAAATGGATGAAGTTGTTGAAAGCAATAAGCTGTATGATCACGTAGAACAGATAACATTCAAACCCCACACAATGTTGTGGGGGAGCGGGGGTGAAGAGCGGGTAGATGGGGTCCGCCTTCGTCTTGTTGATTTCTGCCATTATTGTTACACCTAAACGTGGATTGGATGTCGGTGTAACTGGCTAAATTCAAACCTTGACTAGAACATACCCAGGTATTGCATGCCGGTGTAACAGGCTAGATTCAACCCTTGACCAGAACATACCCGGGTATATCCTGCTCAGGAGGTTAATCTGGCCTGTTGCAGCGGCACTGTGAAGTGAAATTAACGTTTCAGATTAAAAGAATACATATTTTTTTAAAAATTAAAACTCGTGGTTTGTGTCTAGTCTTGCATACTTATTAGAGTTTTAAATGTTGATAGCGTGTTGGTTTTCCTGGTTCTTCGGGAAATCCATTCCTCGTTCGAATTTCTATCGGGAAGATAATTCCGGACTGGAATATTCTAATTACCGTATATTCCGGCGTAAAGACGACTTTTTAACCCCTAAAAAATCTTCTCAAAAGTTCGGGGTTGTCTCATACGCCGTGTATCTGTATCGTCTTATCGTATTTTTAAATCCTTTATATTAACTCGTGGTGTCTGCGGCGGACCTTGCTTGCTTGCTTGCTTGCTTGCTTGCTTGTCGCCAAAACTTTTGATCGATTTTTAACCCACTTGCTCGCAAGATAGCGAGCTGAAATTTTGCAGGCAGTTTCGTACCGATGATAAAAACAATGTATCAAAATTTCAGATCGATCGCATGTACCGTAATTAAATTATTGATTTTTTAGATTATTTTTTTTATTCCTATGTATCATGCTATTTTTTGAGATAGAGCGTCGCGGTGCGTATTATATTGAACAACCTTTCTGTCGCGCAATAAGGTGCGTATTTTACTGACAGCACTTTTTATAAACCTATTCCTGATCGGTGCGCATTATATTAAACACGTTTTACGACACAACTGCAATTTTGTATTTTTGGATGGTCTTGCGCTGCGTGTTATAATGAACATTCTTTTAGTTACGTCTCATACGTAAAGGATTTATAGTCAAAAACTTGGTTTTTTACGGGTTGTTTTTTAAATCCTTTATATTAACTCGTGGTGTCTGCGGCCGACCGACCGACCTTGTCGCCAAAACTTTTGATCGATTTTTAACCCACTTGCTAGCAAGATAGCGAGCTGAAATTTTGCAGGCAGTTTTGTACCGATGATAAAAACAATGTTTCAAAATTTCAGATCGATCGCATGTACCGTAATTAAATTATTGATTTTTTAGATTATTTTATTTATTCCTATGTATCATGCTATTTTTTGAGATAGAGCGTCGCGGTGCGTATTATATTGAACAACCTTTCTGTCGCGCAATAAGGTGCGTATTTTATTGACAGCTCTTTTTATAAACATATTCCTGATCGGTGCGCATTATATTAAACATGTTTTACGACACAACTGCAATTTTGTATTTCTGGATGGTCTGGCGCTGCGTATTATAATGAACATTCTTTTAATTACTTCTCGTACATAAAGGATTTATAGTCAAAAACTTGGTTTTTTACGGGTTGTTTTTATTAAATCCTTTATATTAACTCGTGGTGTCTGCGGCGGACCTTGCTTGCTTGCTTGCTTGCTTGTCGCCAAAACTTTTGATCGATTTTTAACCCACTTGCTCGCAAGATAGCGAGCTGAAATTTTGCAGGCAGTTTCGTACCGATGATAAAAACAATGTATCAAAATTTCAGATCGATCGCATGTACCGTAATTAAATTATTGATTTTTTAGATTATTTTTTTTATTCCTATGTATCATGCTATTTTTTGAGATAGAGCGTCGTGGTGCGTATTATATTGAACAACCTTTCTGTCGCGCAATAAGGTGCGTATTTTATTGACAGCTCTTTTTATAAACATATTCCTGATCGGTGCGTATTATATTAAACATGTTTTACGACACAACTTCAATTTTGTATTTCTGGATGGTCTGGCGCTGCGTATTATAATGAACATTCTTTTAGTTACTTCTCGTACATAAAGGATTTATAGTCAAAAACTTGGTTTTTTACGGGTTTTTCTTATTAAATCCTTTATATTAACTCGTGGTGTCTGCGGCGGA